>SKCR01000746.1:0-153181 GCA_019454045.1 Zanthoxylum bungeanum
AAGCCTGTTCACCAGACTTTGTATGAAATATGGATAGGAAAGAAACCAAGTTTCTCATTCCTTAAGATTTGGGGATGTTGGGCATACGTCAAACGTTTGGAAGGTACCAAACTTGAACATGCAGTGGTTAGTGGGAGGAAAGTAGAACTCGATGAAAATCAGAGTGATACTGTTCCTGGCATATAATCCTCAACGGAATAAGAACAGTCTATCCGGGATGAGACTGTACCATAATCTTCTATTACACAAGGATCGCATAGGTCGGAGAGAGTTAGGAAACATCCTGAGTGGTATGGGTTTCTGATTTCACCTCATGTGGATATTAATCTCATTGAGGATAACAAACCGGCTACGTATGAGGAAGCGATACAAGATATCGATTCCGCTTTATGGCAAGAAGCAATGAAGTCCGAAATGGATTCCATGTACACCAACTAAGTTTGGACACTGGTTGATGCACCAGAAGGCGTAAAGCCTATTGGTTGCAAATGGGTCTTCAAGAAAAAGACCGACTGGAAGGCAACGTACAAACGTACAAAGCTAGGCTTATAGCGAAGGGGTATCATCAACGACATGGTGTCGATTACGACGGAACTCTCTCATCCGTTGCCATAATTAAATCCATTCGGATAATGCTTACTATTCCTGCATATTTCGATTACGAGATATGACAGATGGATGTTAAAATCACTTTCCTTAACGGAAACCTTTTGGAGGATGTTTATATGCAACAGCCTGACGGTTTTATCGTGACAAGACTTGTAAATAAGGTTTGTAAGTTAAATCGGTCCATTTATGGGCTGAAGCAAGCATTGCGGTCATGGAACCAATGTTTTGATGAGATCATAAAAGAATATGATTTCATTCAAAACGAAGATGATCCTTGTGTATATAAGAAGGTTAGTGGGAGAGCACTGACTTTTATTGTCCTTTATGTTGATGATGTATTGCTTATAGGTAATGACATTCCCATGCTAACATCGGTGAAAGCTTGGCTTTCATTGAAATTCTCCATGAAAGATCTGGGAGATGTAGCCTTTATTCTGGGAATAAAGATCTACCGGGATAGATCTAGAAAGCTGCTTAGACTCTCCCAGAGTACGTACATTGACAAAGTGTTGAAGAGATTCAACATGGATCAGTCCAAAAGGGGACTGTTGCCAATGTCACATGGTGTCTATCTATCTAAGGACATGTGTTCTAAAACTCAAGATGAGAGAGACAACATGAGTCGGATACCGTTCGCCTCGGCAGTCGGATCGATCATGTATGCCATGGTATGTACGCGACCTGATGTCTCCTATGCTTTGAGCATGTGTAGTCGCTATCAGGCCGATCCAAGTGAAGGTCACTGGATGGTGGTTAAGAATATCCTAAAGTATCTTAGAGGAACTAAGGATGCTTTCTTAATCTATGGAGATGGAGAACTTGAGGTAACTGGGTATACCGATGCAAGTTTCCAAACAGACAAAGACGACTGTAAGTCACAATCCGGGTACATATTTTGTTTGAATAACCAAGCAGTGAGCTGGAAATCTTCCAAGCAAGAGACTGTTGCCGATTCAACAATGGAAGCAGAGTACATTGCTGCAGCTGAAGCAGCAAAGGAGGTAGTTTGGATCCGAAAATTCTTAATTGGATTATGAGTAATTCCGTTAGCAGATGAGCCCGTTCCATTGTATTATGACAATAACAGAGCTATAACGCAGGCTAATGAACCGCGATCTCATCAACAATCCAAGCATGTTCTTCGACATTTCTATCTGATTCGTGAGATCATACATCGTGGTGATGTGAAGGTCGAGAAGGTCGCATTAGCTGACAACATGGTAGATCCTCTGACGAAAGCTATTCCTCAGCAAAAGTTTGAGCGACATGTACCTAGTTCAGGTATTAGATGCTTGAGTGACTGACTCTAGGCCAAGTGGGAGATTGTTGGACAGTTATGACCCATAGTGTCACTGTTTGTAAAAAAACATTATGTTTTTGTACGAAATTAACTATGTAGTAATGAAATTGTCTTTTACCATTTTGTATTTATTTACTTTGATATACAAATGGTCGAAGTCCTTATGATTAGTTTTGGATTGAGATGACATGAGACAATATCAATCCATAAAGGTTTAATCATTAAATATCCTTAGTCGTAGTATTATCGAGACTGGAAACCGATAATGCGGAATAGACTAGTATTGCGCTTGTGCGCGTTGTGAGGGCATAACAACATAGTTCTCATATGTTTAAGTATATGATACTTATGCAAGTGCGATAGGAGGTTTTGTTTTACCGATGGTACGGAAAACAGCTTCGTTCTGGATAGACCCCGCAGAATCCCATTGGTAGTATGTATATGTGTCTATTGGAGTCCGCTTCAGGGTAGGTGTATTTGGTCTTAACCTGAGACTTGCATCGCTAGTACTTGCACATCAAACATCACATCACTTGTCACTTTAAAGTAGCTTTTTGGTGATAGGTTTTGTTGAAGTTGGTGGTGACTTATTCAACACTCCAAAGTCAAGACTTGTGTGACCTTTTACCAAATATTTGGTATTAGATTTAAATTGATTTTTGGAAAATCACAACATGGCTTCCACTCTCTCACATTGCCGTGACCTTCATCTAGTCTTCCTCTCCCATTTTCTTTCTATTTGGGCGTGAGTTCCATTGATGGTGATACAAAGAATTTTGTTGCAAAATCTTCCATAGAGCTGGCACTCTTTAAAGGATTATACAAGGTGTTAGGGAAGCCTACTTGAGAGCTTGGAAACTCAAAGCAACGCTTGGAGCTTGTGTCTTCGCCTTGGCCGAATTCAACAACACTTTTGGAGCAAAAATTTTGTTGATCAACGCATCCATAAACAGTTCAATGTAAGTGTGTTTTCGCCACTCTTCTTTGTTATTCATTCATGATTTTATACTTATTTGATCTTGGGAATAAACCTAGAAACCCAACATTATGTATTGCGTATTACGATCTAGTATCAGATGTCACATGCTAGGCCTTGGGCTAGAATTGTGTCTGCCCCGTACGAAGCATATATCAGATCACTAGCAACTAGTCTCTTTAATCGGATAATCATGACCTAGTCATATTATCCCGATAGTTGTAGCATATTTGAGTACAAGTTCTGTATCCCTGCGTGATCATCTTCTCCATATGACTGAAGTGATACTTCTATCTTGAAATCACACCCAATACACTACGATTCTCAATAAACCCAGAAGAGGCATAAACAGAACCTGTTAAAACCCAGACAACCAAAACCAAAGCGTACTGATTGTCGCAAGTATTAACGATGCAAGTCCCAGGTTAAGACCACATACACCTACCCTGATGCGGATTCCAATAGACACATAGTCATACTACCAATGTGATTCCGAGGGGTCTATCCAGAGCGAAGCTGTTCCTGGTCCGACGGCTAACAGAACCTCCTATCACACTTTCATAAGTATCATATACTTAAATATATGAGAACTATAACGTTAAGTTTCCATAATGCTTACAAGTTTAATACTAGTTTTGTAACATCCCGCCTGAGCCAGGATGTTACCGGCAGGAGACAAGCTAATCCTGCCTCCATAAGCCTCTAATTCTAACGAATTTTTGGCATGATGTATGTAGAACATCATGAAACCTGGCTTATAGCCAGCACCATGAGACAACCTGCGTATGCAAACTCAACATGAATGCAATCATCATCTAGGCCTCAGGCCTGAACTCAATGAACGAAATGTAAATACTTGGCCTCCGGCCAGAACTCAAAATAAAAATACATTATTACTTAACTCTTACATATGAGATACAATTGCAAATATAAATACAAGGGCTGTGAGGACCCATAACTCGACCCAAGACTCAAAGACTCTTTCTTGACTGCAATTGGGGCGATCCACTATCTTCAAAGTCTTCACTGAAATCGTGCCGGCTCAGTATAACTGCCACTGACCTGCAAAACTAACAAACTGTTGTGGTGTGAGTCGAGAGACTCAGTATGTAACCATGCTCATAACTTGAGCATCAACCACACACAAAATCTGAATTCCAATTCTAAATTTACTTAAATTGTCTATATGCCTAAGTAACTAAGTATTAGATGTGAGCTAACTATCTAGGTCTTATCCCTTTACAAACATATCACATGTTTCTAATTCTTTTATCTGATGACTCACATACTTCGAATTCTGTTTATCGTTTATAGTTTAAACATCTTAGTACATATACACATATACATCAAGTTTTCATATTACTGACAACCATGTCATTTATTAAAACTCATTTCGTCTGATCACACATATCTCATGTTCTCTTTACTAGTTACATTTTCATATGTTCATAATATACGTGTCAACTTTCTATATCAATAACAACCTTATCAAAACTCTTAACGCTTTTACTGCACTACTTAGCTATCTTTCAACTATCTTATTCATTCTTTATCAGTTAGGTTGGGACACTTATTATAGTTAACTTTCTCTTATTTCATTGAAGTATCATCAAATCGGTAATATAAAATATCATTTCTATTCACAAACTATTATCAATCACGTACTCCTATATATATATATATATATATATATAGTCATGTCATTATACCTTAATACTCTCTGAAAAACTAATTATATGTAGACATATAATACATATAAACATCCGTCATATACTAACATGAATGTGATTACGCTATCATGTATTAACATCAACTATATACATCTCAAATGAATTACTAATATATGCATCTCAAATGAATTACTACTATATGCATCTCAAATGAATTACTAGAATACATGATTTATATGAATGATTTGTAATCATACTCTACTTTAACATGTTACGCACCTAGAAAATATTTTTATTGAAAACTTCACTTAAAAACCGGTTTCTGCTTAAAATCATGTATCTCTTATAAAAATACTATTTCTAGAAACTTTCTTTTCCAAAAAAGCTCTTTCTGAAAACTGAAATCTGAAAAACAGTTTATAAATTCTGTTTCTGAAAACTAAAAACTGATGATACGCGATGCCTAGGACAACAACTCAACTGCGGTATCTCTTAAAATTGATAGTACTCGATGCCCTAGACCTCAACTGTGGCGTCTCAAAGGCTGATGGTGCCCTACGTCCAGGACAACAGCTTAATTGGCAATGTAGAGCTCTACACCCAGGACAACAGCTCAACTGGCAGTGTAGCCACCATACTAGGATTTCGGGGATCTATCAACCCTAGTCTTGGTCGAGGATCTGAGAGCGTCCCCTTAGTCCTCCACATGTGCATATGTCTCTGAATCCATCAATTTCACTGAATCTAAAGTTACATACTGGGGGTGAGATTTTACCTCATGCCCCGAAAAACATAAAACTGCGGATAAACTTTTAAAAACTTAAATCAAGTCCCAAACTGTAAGGAACAACTCCTTCAAAAACATTTGAAAACTATTCTTTGTAATATTTTGAAACTTAAAAACATTCTTAGCTTTAACTTAACTTCTAAAAACCATAATATATAGGTATGGATTTGCATTTCTTATACTATCATACATGTATATGTATTAAGTCATGTTTATCCATAGTACACTGAAATTATTCATATACATTTACCTCTCTAAGAATACACAAAACTTATATTTACATTCTATATACTTATCTATCATGCTTAAACTCATTACATACATGCTACCAAAATTACATCAATCCACATTGGCATACTGAATTCATTCTCAAAACCAATTCACACACTTACTATACACAAGCTTACTTATTACTGTTGGACAACTATGACCCATAACATCACTATTTATACAGATCATGGTGTTGTTGTACAAATTAACTATGTGACAAAGGAAATTGCTCTTTTATCATTTGTGATTAGATCACCTAGATGTAAAAATGATGAAAGGTCCTTATTATTAGTTCCTGGATTGAGATGATATGAGACAGTATCAATCCACGAAGGTTTAATCATTAAATATCCCTAGTCATAGTATTATCGAGTTTAGACATCAATAATGCGGAATAGACTAGTATTACACTTGTGCGTGTTGTGGGAGCATAACGACATAGTTCTCATAAATTGGGTATTGGATACTTATGCAAGTATAATAGGAGGTTGTGTTTTACCGATGGTACAGGAAACAGCTTCGCTCAAGATAGACCCCTTCAGAATTCCATTGGTAATATAACTATGTGTCTATGGAAGTCCAAATTCAGGGTAGGTGTATTTGGTCTTAACCTGAGACTTGCACCGCTAATATTTGCGACAATCAATATACTTTGGTTTTGGTCATCCAGGGCTTTAACCGGTTCCGTGTACGCCTCTTCTGGGTATATTGAGAATCGTAGTGTATTGGGTGTGATGTAAAGATGGAAGTTTCACTTCAGTTATATTGGAGATGATGATCACGTAGGATACGAAACTTGTTCTCTTATATGCTGCAGCTATCGGGATATTACCAGAGATCCGAAATGTGCTTCGTACGGGGCAGACATATTTCCAGCCCCAAGCCTTGCACATGACCATCCGATACTGGATCGACATACACGATACTACATATACTACGCCTGATATAGAGCACCAATGACGTATGACTCGCACTTTATTAATCTGGGATTAATTAGATGAGAGAGAAAATTAATCTGCGATTACTTACAGATATATTTTATCTAGGATGAAATATTTTTTAAAGAGAGAACGATTAATTTGGAATTAATCGATAAATTAATATATTCGATATATTAAACGAAATTAGATTTCGACGCGGAATTGAAATTAGATTTTAATTCAGGTGAACGAGTAATTTAGAATTAATTCATTAGCGACGTGAATAATAATTTTTCTTGGCATAATTATTTAATTAAATTAGATTTAATTACGACGCAACATAAAATTTGTTAATTCAGAATTAACGAACCCGAGCCAGGGAGTGTTTACGAGCGCATTCGTATTTCGAATTCGAGTGCGGCACACAAATCACATCAAGCGTCAAATCACAAGTCACATCTAACGTCAAATCATTCGTCAATCAAGTGATAGATGTCTTTCACTTTGAGTGATTGACACCAGTCACTATTCATGAGTGATGTGACTGTTAGACAATTATGACCCATAGCGTCACTATTTGTAAAAGACATTGTGTCCTTATACAAAATTAACTATGCAGTGATGAAATTACCATTTTACTGTTTCGTAATTTATTTACTTTGATATATAAATGGTAATAGTCCATATGATTAGTTCCGGATTGAGATGATATGAGACAGTATAAATCTATAAAGGTTTAATCATTAAATATCCCCAGTCGTAGTATTATCGAGACTGGACATCGATAATGCGGAATAGACTGGTATTGCACTTGTGCGTGTTGTGAGGGCATAACGACATAGTTCTCATATGTTTAAGTATAGGATACTTATGCAAGTGCGATAGGAGGTTGTGTTTTACCGATGGTACGAAAAACAGCTTTGCTCTAGATAAACCCCGCAGAATCCCATTGGTAGTATGTATATGTGTCTATGAGAGTCCGCTTCAGGGTAGATGTATTTGGTTTTAACCTGAGACTTGCATCGCTAGTACTTGTGACAATCGATAAACTTTGGTTTTGGTCGTCCAGGGCTTTAACAAGTACTGTGTACGCCTCTATTGGGTTTATTGAGAATCGTAGTGTATTGGATGTGATGTCAAGACAGAACTATCACTTCAGACATATGGAGATGATGATCACACAGGGATTCATAACTAGTTCTCTATTGTGTTGCAACCATCGGGATAATATGACAAGGTCATGATTATCCGATTCAAAAAGACTATTTGCTTGATATCCGATATATGTTTCGTACGGGGCAGACACTATTCCAGCCGCAGGCCTTGCACGTGACATCAGATACTAGATCGCAATACGCTATACTACGTATTCTACGTTTGGCATAGATTATATATTCCATTAAGAATATTTCTTGAGAATTGGGTAGGCACAGTGCTTTGCTAGAAGCCAATCATGTCTTGTAAATTGGTAAGCACGTGGTACGAGGTACTCACTTTATCGGATAGTCCGATAACCAGATTTACTACCAACATATCCAGAGATCTCTTGGGTCGCTTCCCAAAGATTCACCGATGACAGTTGACTCGACTAGAATTAATCTGGGATTAATTTAGAAAGAGAAAATTAATCTGGGATTAATTGAGGCTTTATTTAATCTGGGATTAAATTATGTTCAAAAGAGTGATAACGCGATTAATTTGGAATTAATCGTTAAAATAAATTTAATAGTTAAATTTGATTTTTCTATTTAATTTATATGAATGGGCTAAAATTAATATATCGGAAATATTAATATGAACTGGATTTCATTACGAAATTAAAGTTGGACTTTAATACGAATGAACGAATTAATTTAGAATTAATTCATAAACGACGTTCGTGATATATTTGTGAGGCATCGTTTTTTAATTAAATTAGATTTAATTATTTAGTGATGAAAGTTCATTTAATCGGATTAAATGGAACCGATCTGCTGTAAATGTTCGTAGAGACATTTGAATTTTGAATTCAAATATGGGGCCCACTTCACATGTGGTAGTTGGCATTTATGTCTAGCCACCTATCACTCAACCACCTTGTAATAGTTTTGGTAAAACCATTTTACCAAACCACCAAGTTTCGGTGAAAAGGGTAAAAGTGTTTTACCAAAACCAACTCTCTCTCTCTTTTGGTAACACTTTGACACAACACAAACCCTAGAACACTTCTCTTTGGGCTTGAGCTTCCCTCTCATTCTCTCTTTGATTTTGTTTCAAAATGAAGTTAGCTAGCAATTCAAGTAATCAATAAAGGTGATAGGGAAACAGCACAAAGCTTGGAATCACCATTGAAGGTTGGATCTTGGAGATCATCTTCACAAAATTTAAAAGCTCAAATCCGTTCACTGTAAGTATATTCCGCAACTCATAATGATTTTAATCACTTATTTTCATGCTTATTAGATCCTTGGCATGTTCTAGGAATACTAACAATGGTATCAGAGCCAATTTTAAACATGAAAATTTATAGGGTTCTTGAGCCTAAAATTTGGTGCTTTTATGTTTTGAACATGATTCTTTCAAATTGATGCTTTGAGTATGCTTAGAATATGTTAACTTCGAATTATGCATGATTACATTTGAAATAAATTGATTGGATCAAAAATTGAAAAAACCTTAGCTTGGCCGAATCTATAAGGCAGTGGACTGCACTGTTTTTAATTTTTTATAACATGAGATGATGTGTTTAAATGCATGTTTAAATGTTGATTGTTGTTTTGATTAGATTAGAATCAAATTCAATAATGTTTATGTTAAAATCAAAGAGTATGTTGAGCATGAAATGATGAATTTTGGCTTCAATTTGTGTTGAGCATAATTTATTGGATTAAGCATGATTAATTAAGTTAATTGATATTTTGGAAATATTGAGTTTAATTAATAATCATTGCTAATACACTTTAATTATAATAATTATAATATTTGGAATATTAAAATTATAATAATTGGCCTTTAAAGTTTATTGGGCTAAAAGTGTGTATTTGGGCTTAATGGGCTTGGTTTGACCAAGTTTGGTCTTGGACTTTTGGATTGGATCCAATTGGGCCCAAAACCAATTCCATAAAGTCCAAATACATCACTTGGCCCTTTAAAGAATTTAATTGGGCCTAATGGGCCTAAATTGATTTGTTGGCAATAAGGTGATTCTTATTGGGCCTTGGCATTTTGGGTTTGATCCATTATGTCCAAAGCCCATGCCTTGAGAATCAATTAAAAGCCCATTGGACTTTAATTAAAATGACATTGGATGTTATTGGGCCTTTGAGACCCATCAAGATTGGATTTGGAATCCAAGTCTTTAAGGAAAATAAATAAGTGTATGTATATTTAATTTGGAATTGAATTGAAATTAGTATTGAATATAAATAAATTGGATTTAAAGTTGTAGTTCGATATAATTCAAGAATACGTACTTTATGTATTTATTCTTAAACGAGTTGGACTGGCGCAAATCAAATCATTGTTTGAACATTGGATGCTCATTAATTCAAAGATTAATTAATTGGATTAGATTGACTGAATAACATGCTTTGTATGATTACATGAATGTGTTGTATGAATAATGTATATGGATGGATATTAGAAGGGTGAGGGAAATTTTGGAAATTGTAATAAGTTTAGAATTTATTAAATTGGACCTGCGTGTCCAGACTTTTTTCTCCTAATTCTTTGTATTTCTCTTCTCACCAATTCCCCTCAATGTAAATGAGGTTTCTTTATTGTATTATGTAATTGGGTAGGAGTTAGAATAGTTCTAGCCGGAGAGAGGAAAGAGAGTGATTTGTTCTAGGAACAATCTGTTTAAATATCCATCCGCATATCGTTATTAATTTACTTTTACGCCTTATGATGTTTTAGAAGCATGCTTAAAGGTTCATGATGAGACCTAATCAAATATAATAAATTGGTTTCCAATTTACGCGAAAAACCCTCAAAAATATATTGAGCGTTTTTCCTTCCGTTGAGTGATTCTTACTCAAGATCCAAAGTTGGCATTTGTTTGTTGGCCAAAGTCAAGACCTTTGTCAATTACGGATGTGTTTGAATCATGAAAGTTTTGTTCCATATCGGTGTCTTGTCCAAGTCGTGATTTGTTGGCCAAACTCAAGATCACTTATTGTCCATCGACATTGATTACGAAGCTTTCCATTTCAATGGGTCCCGTTAAACTGGAATCATTAAGCTTGTTTTGCCAAAGCCAAGGCTTAGTTGATTCAGAGAAAAAAGGTTAGGAAAATATATTGGATATATTGGCATATATATTGTATATATGTTTCAGACTTGGATGTCCACCTATCGGATCTAGGAATTGGATGAGATCCAATTGATCTTCGAGATCTACCTAGTTAAACATCATACAGCTTGTTGGCCAAAGTCAAAGTTGTGTGTTATTTAATGGGATCCTAGCCCACTAGGAAACTGGGTTTCTCGAGTACTCGACAGAGGGTTAGAGGCTCGTCGAAAAATAGTGGGAGGCTAGTATTGAATTTACAATTTCATTCAGATACTTAGCTTTACGCACTCTTAAAATATTTCGTCAAAATTATTTTATTAGTTGGACTAATACATTGTTATTTTTCTTGTAACAGTTAGACTGTACCCAAATATCGTTGACTAGATAGTTGGACTATCGTAATCAAGATGACTGGAAAGGGAAATATCTGAGACATTATCTTTGGCAAAAATGTCTTTAATGGCATGAACTTTGCCGATTGGGAAATGAATCTAAGGATAGTCCTTGGAGCCGAGAGGCTGTTGTACACTATACAGAGACCTCTTGGGCCTAAGCCCAAACCTGATGAGCTGATTCACAGCGTTGATTGCGATACTGCTCAGTCAATTATGCTTGCTGCTATGACTCAGCATTTCTGTCGACATAACAGAGACTTGGATCCTTATAACATGTTGGCGAGGTTGCAAGATTTTCACCGATCTAACAAAAGGTCGCAAAGATATGAGTTAGTGAAGAAGCTCTTCCGTTCACGTATGTCAGAAGGCATGTCTGTTGAGTCCCATGAGGCACAGATGATTGCTGACATAGATAAGCTGGCTGAAATGAGGATAGTCTTTGAGGCAGAGATTACCATAGATATGATCTTGCAATCTCTCCCCGACACTTGGAGACAGTTCATCATAAACTATAATTTGATAAACATTGATGATACTCTTGGAGATTTATTGTCTACTCTCAAGAAAGCTGAGAAGGAGTTTCTCAAGGACAACAAGCGCGAGGCGTACTTTGCTTTGATATCTCAGACACCGAGGGCTGGGCCCAAGGCGACTAGAGGTGTGAAGAAGAAGAAGCATAATAGAAAGGGCAAGGCCAAATCGTCAAAGGCTTCTGGGAAGCCTAAGGACAAATCTCAGGATGTTTCCTTCCAGTGCGGCAAGCGGGGTCACTGGAAGCGTGACTATCGCGAGTACAAGGGGCTCCAGAAGGAGATTAAAGCGGGCAAGACACCGGCTTCAGGTATGTTTGTTATTGAAATAAACATGACTACTTCTAGTTTTAAAAATTGGATTTTTGATTCTGGTTGTAGTGCTCACATATGTACTGATGTGAAGGATCTGCGGATTAGCAGGAGACTGACCTCAGGGGAGATTGATCTACACGTTGGAAATGGGGCACCAATCACCGTTTTGGCCGTTGGCACTTTTGCTTTAGAACTGCCCTCAGGGCATGTACTTGAACTTATAGACTGTTATTATATACCTACTTTGACTAGGAATATTATTTCTGTATCTATGTTAACCCAATGTGGGTATGCTTTTGTATTCAGGAACAATGGGTGTTTTGCATATAAAAATGATGTAGAAATTTGCACTGTTGTTGCAAATAATGGTCTTTATATTTTGAATATTAATCAATCTCAAACATATAATATAACAAACAAAAGGCTCAAAACGAGTAACAAAGATGAAACTTATATATGGCACTGTCATCTGGGACACATAAACAAGGCTCACATATCCACACTTTCGAAGAGTGGGTACTTGGACGGATTTGATCCAAATTCATATGACGTCTGCGAATCTTGCTTATTAGGCAAAATGCCTAAATCACCTTTTAGCGGTAAGGGTGAGCGCGCCACCAAACTGTTTGCCCTCGTTCATAGTGACGTATGTGGGCCCATGTCTAGCCAGGCTAGAGGTGGATATGAATACTTCGTAACCTTTACGGATGATGCATCACGTTATGGTTATGTGTATCTTATGAGACACAAGTCAAACACTTTTGAGAAATTCAAAGAGTTTCGACACGAAGTTGAAAAACAGACAGGCAAGAGTATAAAGACATTACGGTCGGACCGTGGTTGCGAATACTTGAGAAATGAGCTTCTAGATTACTTGAAAGAATATGGTATTCTTTCACAATGGACTCCTCCTGGAACACCACCATTAAACGGTGTGTCCGAACGGAGAAACTGAACTTTGTTGGACATGGTAAGGTCTATGATGAGTCGCACTGAGCTACCTATTTCCTTCTGGGGATATGCATTAAACAGTGCAATTCTTATTTTGAATAAGGTTCCGTCAAAGTCTGTACAACAGACTCCGTATAAGATATGGACATGAAAGAAATCGGGTTTCTCATTCCTGAAGATTTGGGGATGCTGGGCATACGTCAAACATTTGGAAGGTACCAAACTTGAACCCAAATCGGATAAATGCCTACTCGTAGGATATCCTAGGGAAACCAAAGGATATTACTTCTATCACCCACGAGAGAACAAAGTATTTGTGTTGGGAAATTATGACCCATAGCGTCACTATTTGTACAGATCACGGTGTTGTTGTACAAATTAACTATGTGACAAATGAGATTCCTCTCTTATCATTTGTGATTAGATCACCAAGATATATAAATGATAGGCGGTCTTTATGATTTGTTCCTGGATTGAGAATGATATGAGACAATATCAGTCCATGAAGGATAAATCATTAAATATCCCTAGTCAGAGTATTATCGAGATTGGACATCGATAAATACGTAAAAGACTAGTATTAAACTTGTGCGCATTGTGAGGGTACAATGGCATTGTTCTCATATATTTGGGTATAGGATACTCATGCAAGTGTAATAGGAGGTTGTGTTCTACCGATGGTATGGGAAACAACTTCGCTCTGGATAGACCCCGCGGAATCCCATTGGGAGTATGACTATGTGTCTATGGGAGTCCGCAATCAGGGTAGGTGTATTTGGTCTTAACTTGAGACTTGCACCGCTAATACTTATGACGATCCATATACTTTGGTTGCGGTCGTCCAGGGCTTTAAATGATTCTGTGTACACCAATTTTGGGTATATTGAGAATCATAGTGTGTTGGGTGTGATGTCAAGATGGAAGTATCACTCTAGTCATATGGATATGATGATCACGTAGGATACGGAACTTGTTCTCTTATATACTTGAGCTATCGGGATTTATGACTAGGTCATGTTTATCTGATTATAGAGACTAGTTTCCAGACATCTGATATGTGCTTCGTACGGGGCAGACGCAATTCCAGCCTCAGGCCTAGCACGTGATCATCCGATGCTGGATCGAAATACGCAATACTACGGTATACTACGCTTGATATAGATCACATATTCCTGTAAGGATATTTCTGGAGAATTGGGAAGGCATGGCGCTTTGCTAGAGGCCAACCTTGTCTTGTAAATCGGTATAATCATTGTACGAGGTACTTACGTGTTCGGATAGTCCGACGACCGTATTTACTACCAACATATCCGGGGATCTCATGGGTCGCTTCTCGAAGATTCACCGATGATGTATGACTCACACTTTATTAATCTAGGATTAATTTGATTAGAGAGAAAATTAATCTGGGATTAATTACAAAGATATTTTATCTCGGATAAAATAATAATTAAAGAGAGAATGATTAATTTGGAATTAATCGATAAAATAATATATTCGATATATTATACGAAATTGGATTTCGACACGGAATTGAAATTGGATTTTAATTCGGGCGAACGATTTAATTTAGAATTAATTCGTTAATGATGTGAATAGTGATTTTGCTAGGTATAATCATTTAGTTACGTCACAAAGGAAAATTTGTTAATTTGAAATTAGTAAACCTGAGCCCGAGTGTTTTTATGAGCGCATTCGCATTTCGAATTCGAGTGCGGCATGCAAGTCACATCAAACGTCAAATCGCTAGTCACATCAAGCGTCAAATCATATATCACTTTGAGGGATATGAAAATTAAGTGATTGATGTGTTAGTTAAAAAAGCATTTATTGTTTTTTGCTTTTGCTTTTTGACTTTTTACTTTTTGAAATTAAAAAGTGGTAAATGTTTATTAATTTTGGAAATATATAAACCTGATACACTTTTGATTTTCTCTCCCTCTCTCTGCATACGGTTTCAAGGAAACCTTTCTTTCCTCATTTTCTCTCTCGATTTTGAGCCGTTTTTCTTCTTCTTCTTCAAGATGTTGGCTTGGCCGTGAGAAGCAAGGAAGAAGATAAATGTGCTAGCACACAAATGGGTTAATACGAAGGTGATAGGGCAGTAAACACATGAGCATGGAATCGTTTTTGGAGCTTGAAGCTTGAAGCTTCAATGAAGGTCATCAATGGCTGAATCTTGGAGGCTTCAAGGAGACCAAAACTGAGTAGTCCACTGCAAGGAGAAGCCACTGTCGTGACCTTTGAGGGAGCTTGAAGGCTTGTGTCCTTCGCGTCGCAAGATCCGTTCATTGTGAGTATATTCCGCATCTCATTTTATGTGTATTCACTTGTTTCATTGCTTGATTTCATGATCTTGGGACCTAATAAGAAACCAACAATGGTATCTTGAGCTTATATCAAGCATTAAATTTTTAGGGTTTAAAATTGGGCAAAATCAATTTGAGCATGATTTGGTTAAATTGATTGATTAAGTATGCTTGGATGTTGAATAATTGAAGTTGTGCATGATCAATTTCATGAAATTTGATTGGATCAAGTTTTCCCCAATTTTAAAGGCTTGGCCGAAAATATGAGAGCCCTAATGTCTTGGTAATTTTATTTGTTTGATCATTGGATGACTTAAAACAATTGGGTAAATTTGATTTGAGGTTTAATTGGATTGAATTTTGAATTGGACAATTTTTCCCCAAATTAGTGGCTTGGCCGAATTCTAAGGGATATAAAATTCATGGTGATTTTTTGATTTTAATTTATTGGATGAGTTGAATTGATTTGGGAAATGATGATTGTGGATTCAAGTGGATTGAAACCAAATCGTACTGTAAAAACCCTAATTGCCGAGACACTTGAAGCATGTAATGGGTTTGATTTTGATTAAATTGTGTTGGACACTATTTGATGTTAAAGTGCATGATTAATTAGGCTAATTGATGTTTTAGAAATGTTAATTGGGTGATTAATTGTGTATTACACTTAGGTTAATTAATTATGGAATTTGGAATTTTATAAGTTTTGGGCCCAATTACAACCTATTAGGCCAATTTGGTTGGATCCAATTGGGCCCAAAACCGCATCCATAAAGTCCAATTATGACTAAATGGACCTTAACTTTAATTGGGCCTAATGGGTCTAAATTGGTTTCTTAGCATATAAAGGGTGATTCCTTTAAATGGGCTTTAGTCTTTGGGTTTGACCCGAGTTAACCAAAAGTCCATGCCTTAAAGAAATTAATTAAAAGCCCATTGGACTTTAATTAAATTAAACATTGGATGTTAATCGGGCTTTGAGACCCGTAACGGTTAAATTTGGAATTTAAGTCATAAAGGTTTATTTATAAAGTGTAGTATTTAATTTTGAATTAAATAGAGAATTAGTATTAAATACATATTAAATTGGAATTAATGTTGTAGTTTAATTTAATTCAAGAATTCGTACTTTGAGTACTTATTTGCAAAACGAGTTTGACTCGACTAAAATCAAATCGTTGTTTGAACATTGGATGATCACTAATTATCAGATTAATTAATTTGATTATATTGATTGATAACATGCTTGGGTGAATACATGGTCGCGATGCATGAATAATGTATATCGGATAGATATTAGAAGGGTGGGGCAATTTTAGAAATTGTTGTAATAAATTTGATTTATTAATTGGACCTACGTGTCCAGCCTTATCTCTTATGACTCCTTGTATTCTCTTCTCACCTATTCCCCTCAATGTAAATGAGGTTTCTTTAGAAGTGTAGTGTAATAGGTAGAAGCAATACTTGTGGTAGCTGGAAAGAGAAAGGGAGAGATTTGATCTAGGATCAATGTGTAAAATATCCATCCACATATCATTATTATTTTATTCATATACGCTTTATTATGTGTTTAGAATGCATGTTTAAGGGTGTATGATGATGAGACCTTAACAAAGATAATAAATTGGTTGTCAATTTGCAAGTGAAAAACCCTCGTAAAATATTAAGCGTTTTCCTTCCATTGAGTGATTCTTACTCAAGATTCGAGACTGGCATTGGCTTGTTGGCCAAAGTCAAGGCCTTTGTCCGTCGAGGATGTGTTTGAATCACGAAGGCTTTGTTCCATATCAGTGTCTTGTCCAAGTTGTGGTTTGTTGGCCAAAGTCAAGACCACTTCTTGTCCATCGACATTGATTACAAAGCTTTCCATGGTCAATGGCTCGCGCTTGACTGGGATCAGTTGATTCAGAGGAAAAAAGGTTAGGTAATACATTAGATGTATTGGCATATATAAGATATATGTTTCGGACTTGGATGTCCCCCTACTGGATCTAGGAATTGGATTGGATCCAATTGATCTTAGAGATCTACCTAGTTAATTATCATACAATTTGTTGGCCAAAGTCAAGATTGTGTGATATTTAACGGGATCCTAGCCCACTAGGAAACACGATTTTCCGAGTACTCGACAGAGGATTAGAGGCTCGCCGAAAAATAGTGGGAGGCAAGAATTGAATTTGCAATATTCGTTTAATTACTTGCCATACACACTCAATCACAAATTATTTCGTCGTTAAATTAAATGTTAGTTGGACTAATATTTAAATTGTTGTTTTAATAAAATAATTGGACTGTATTATAGTTGACTATATAATTGGATTATAGTAATCAATATATTTGAATTAATTAATTTCAATTTATAGTTAATTTTATAGTTGGACTATAGTAATCAATATAATTGAGGTTAATTAATTTAAATTATATTTGATTATATAGTTGGACTATAATAATCATTATAATAAATAGTACCATAAATCGTTGATTAAATAGTTGGACTATTAGAATCAAGATAAATGAAAGATTAGTGTTTAAAACATAATCCTGGGTGAAAATGTATTTAAACGACAATAATTTTTCAAATTGGAATTATTTCAGGATGGTCCTAGAAAAATAATAAGTTTTTTATTTGATAAAATAATATATTATGCCTAAGCCCGGAGTTAAGCAAATAATAGAGCATAATCTTTGGAAGATTCATGTAATGATAACTTAAGTGCTTAATCCATTAAGCTTGTCGCAGTAGACTCCTTAATTTCTGAATCAGAACTAAGGATTAGATCCTTAAAAGTATGATGACGAAATCGAAGGATATTCATAAATCTATGTTTAGATTTTAGAAGAACTAAAATTGCAATTGATAACCCTTAGAGAGTTAATGACTATTCTCAAGGAGACAAAGTCAAACTTTGCAATAAGATAAGTATCGCAAAGTGCACTTTACTTCCATATTCTAGAAGGTCAAGGCTTGGCCAAACGCTTCTAGAGTGTTGAAAAGGGCAAAGGTAAAATCATCATAATCTTCCAGGAAGATAAATGACATATCCCAAAATGTCTGCCTAAATGTAGCAAACGGGATCACGAAAGCGTGACTGCCATTTGGACAAAGCAGACATGAAGTAATAGAAGACGAGTAAGGCTCTGACATCAAATGTGATTGTCATAAATATATTCATTACTAGGATTTAAAATTGGATTTTAGATACTTAGTGTGATATATATATATATATTGCTGTTCAGAATCTGTTTTAAACAGGATACCGACTTCTAGAGAGATTAATCTGCGTAATAGAAATGGGACGAAAGTTGCTGTTTTAACCGTAGATACCTAAATTTGGAAATTGTTATATTGTAACTAGTTTGACTAGATATATTATCTCTATATTAGTGTTTAACCCGCTGCCGGTGACTAGATATATTATCTCTATATCAGTGGTAAACCCACTGTGGGTGAACCTTTATATTCTAGAACACTAAAGTGTTTTATTATATAAAGATGATATTGAGACAAACGCATTAACATTTATATTTTGAATATAAATAAATCTCAAACATATAATATGACAAAACAAATAGCTCGAACTGATTTGATCAGATGAAACTTAGTTGTGGCATTGTTGTCTAGGACACAATCAAACAAGACTCGTACATCCACACTTTCGACGAGTGGGTACAAGGAATGATTTGATTCCATTCAAATAAAGTCTACGAATCTAGTTTATTGGGCAAAGTGCCTAAAATACTATTTACTTGGTAAAAGTGCAAATGACACCGACCTGTTAGCCCTAGTTCATAGTGAAGCAAGTGTTGGTTTTATTCTAGATCCCAAGATCATCAAACAAGCATGAAGATGTGTGAAATACATATCAAAGAAGTTTCGGAATACTTACATTGATCGGTTGAGACGATTTGGTGAAGAACAAAACTGAAATTCTGCCCTCCAACACGTCACTGCAGTGACCAGTCCACTGCCTTGAAAAATCAGATTTTGAGCTGAGATTTGAAGCTCCAAGCTTCGTCTAACGATTCCCGGCTCGTGGGTGGGTTTCCCTAACACCTTCGTATGTCTTCTAGGAGTGTGCTAGCACTTGGATCTTGCCACAAAACCCTCAAATATCCTCCCTCATTCACTCCATTTACAGGCAGTCCATGGCACCCCCTTGGGCGTGAGCTTTGGAGAGAAAAGAGAGAATGAGAGATAGATGGAGAGAGAGAGAGTTATCTAGGGTTTTCTAAAATATTAATCTAATGAATAAAATAATGAATTACCAAAGTGTAGAGAGATATTTTGGTTTTAACTTTTGGTGAAACCATTTCACTTTTACCCTAAACTAGGTAGGTGTGGTTAAATGGTTTTCCAAAAAGCAAACAAGGTAGTTGGGTGGTAGGTACACCTACCACACATGGCCCCACATATTTGAATTCAAAATTCAAATATCTCTACGAACATTTACCGCGGCTCGGTTTCGTTTAATCCGATTAAATGAACTTCCGTCGTTAAATAATTAAATCTAATTTAATTAAATATCGATGCCTCGCAAATATATTACGAACGTCGTTTACGAATTAATTCTAAATTAATTCGTTCGTTCGCATTAATGTCTGACTTTAATTTCGTAATGAAATCCAATTCATATTAATATATCCGATATATTAATTTTAGCCCATTCGAATAAATTAAATAGAAAAATTAAATTTAACTATTAAATTCATTTTACCGATTAATTCCAAATTAATCGCGTTCTCTCTCTTTAGACAATATGTTGGCAGTAAATTCGGTCGTCGGACTATCCGAACACGTAAGTACCAAGTATTACGTTTTACCAATTTACAAGACAAGGTTGGCCTCTAGCAAAGCGCCATGCCTACCCAATTCTCCAGAAATATCCTTACAAGAATATGTGATCTATATCAGGCGTAGTATACGTAGTATTGCGTATTTCGATCCAGTATCGGATGATCACGTGCTAGGCCCAGGGCTGGATATGTGTCTGCCCCATATGAAGCACATGTCGGATGTCTGGTAACTAGTCTCTATAATCGGATATACATGACCGAGTCATAATATCCCGATAGCCGCGCAGCATATAAGAGCACTAATACCGTATCCTACGTGACCATCTTCTCCATATGACTGGAGTGACACTTCCGTCTTGACATCACACCCAATACACTACGATCCTCAATATACCCAGCATCGGCGTACACAAAACCTAATAAAGCCCTGGACGACCTCAACTAAAGTACATTGATTGTCGCAAGTATTAGCGGTGCAAGTCTCAGGTTAAGACCAAATACACCTACCCTGATTGCAGACTCCCATAGACACAAAGTCATGCTACCAATGGGATTCTGCGGTGGTCTAATCCAGAGCGAAGCTGTTTCCCGTACCATCGGTGAAACACAACCTCCTATTACACTTGCCTGAGTATCCTATACCTAGATATACGAGAACTATGCCGTTATGTCTCACATAACACGCACAAGTGTAATACTAGTCTTTTACGCATCTATCGATGTCCAATCTCGACAATGCTCTGACTAGGGATGTTTAATGATGTATCCTTCGTTGATTGATACTGTCTCATATCATTCTCAATCTAGGAACAAATCATAAGGACCTCCCATCATTTATATATCTAAGGTGATCTAATCACAAATGATAGGAGTGCAATCTCTTTTGTTACATAGTTAATTTGTACAACAACACTATGATCTGTACAAATAGTGACGCTATGGGTCATAACTGTCCAACAGCAAGTGGGCCCATGTCTAGCTAGGCTAGAGGTGGATATGAATATTTCGTGACCTTTACGGATGTGACATCGCGTTATGGTTATGTGTCTCTTTTAGAACACAAATCAGAAACTTTTACAGTTTCGACATGAAATAGACAAACAGATCGGCTGAAGTATTAAACGACTCGGTAAGACCGTAATGGAAAATACTTAAGCAATAAGTTTCTAATATACCTTAAATAGTATAGTATTCTTTCAATGAGGACTCCTCCCGGAACACGTCAATTTGACGATGTGTCCGAGCTGAGTGACCGAATTTTGTTAGACATGATAAGGTTAATCATGAGTCGCTCTGAGCTACCATTTCCTTCAACGGATAAGCATAATCAGTGAAGAACTTATTTTGAATAAGGTTCCATAACAATTTGTTTGACAGATTTCATATTAGATATGAACAGGAAAGAAACTGTTCTCAATCCTGAATATTTGGGATACTAGGCATATGTTTGGATGATACCAAACTAAAACTCAAATTGGATAAGTGCCAATTGTAGGTTATCCTAGGGCTACCATAAGTATTGTACTTATACATCTCACCAGAGAACAATTAGATTGTTGCTCGCCATGCGGTTTTCCTGAGAGGAATACCTATATGCAGTGGTAAGTGGGAGGATAGTAAAACTCGATGAAAATCGGAGTAATACTGTCCAGGCACCGATTCCTAATGGAACATAAATAGTTCATCAGGGATGAAACTATTACCAATAATCTTCGAATACACAAGAACCACGTAGATCGGAGAGAGTCAGAAAACAACATGGGGTATGGGTTTCTGGTCTCACCTCATAAAGATGTCTATCTTTTTGAGGAATACCAACTGACTATGTATCAGGAAGTGTACAAGGTATCGACTCCCTATTATGGTAAAGTGCCATAATATCCGAAATGGATTCCATGTATATCAACTAAGTTTGGATACTAGTTGACGTACCCCAAGGCATTGTGCCTATTGGTACTATATATGTCTTCAAGGAAGACATACATGGATGGCAACATACCATCGTACTAAGCTAGGGTTGTAGCGAAAAGGTAGAGTTATCAACATTGTGTTGATTACGACGAAACCTTTTACCTGTTGCCATGGTAAATCCGTTTGGATAATGCTTGCTGATGCTGCATGTTTCATTTATGAAATGTGGCAGCTGAATGCCAAAACCACTTTCCTTAACGGAAATCTTTCGGAGGATGTTTACCTCATCCTGTCGGTTTTTTCGTAACATAACAAGCAAACTAGGTTTGCAGGTTATTTGATCCATAAATGGATTGAAGCAAGCATAGGTTCTTGGAATTATCGTTTTGATGTAATCATAATGGTGTATGATTTAATTCAAAATGAAAATGATTCTTGTGTACATAAGGAGGTTAGTGGGAGCGCACTGACAGTGAATGTCCTGAGTAATAATGATAATATATATCATTTCTTGGAAATGAAATTCCCATAATATTATCGGTGAAAGCTTGACTTTCATGATAACGACTACAAGTCGTGACAAAGGTACTATAAAGTTTGCATAACGGAACAGTAACCTGGAAATCTTCCTAGCAAGATACTGTTACCGAATAAACAACAAATGCAGGTTATTGCTGCTGCTGAGGCAGCAATAGAAGCCATTTGGGTCGATAATAAATCTAATTAGATTAGATATAGTTCTGTTAGCAGTTGAGCTAGGCGTCAGTACATGCTAAAGAATTAATGGTCTCATCAATGAGCCAGATATATACTTCGATATTCATCTGATTCGTTCGGATCATACATCGTGGGGATGTGATGATCGAATAAATCGCATCAGATGATAATCATACAAATCCACTGATGAAAGCATTTTCTCAACAGTTTGAGTCTACCGTACATAGTTAGGGTATAAGACACTCGAGTGACTGACTATAGGCCAAGTGGGAGATTGTTGGACAATTATTACCCATAGCGTCACTATTTGTACAGATCACGGTGTTGTTGTACAAATTAACTATGTGACAAAGGAGATTCCTCTCTTATCATTTGTGTTTAGATCACCAAGATATATAAATGATAGGAGGTCCTTATGATTTGTTCCTGGACTGAGAATGATATGAGACAGTATCAGTCCACGAAGGATAAATCATTAAATATCCCTAGTCAGAGTATTATCGAGATTGGACATCGATAAATACGTAAAAGAATAGTATTACACTTGTGCGCATTGTGAGGGCACAATAGGATAGTTCTCATATATTTGGGTATAGGATACTCATGCAAGTGTAATAAGAGGTTGTGTTTTACCGATGGTACGGGAAACAGCTTCGCTCTGGATAGACCCCGCGGAATTCCATTGGTAGTATGACTATGTGTCTATGGAAGTCTGAAATCAGGGTAGGTGTATTTGGTCTTAACCTGAGACTTGCACCGCTAATACTTACGACAATCCATATACTTTGGTTTGCGGTCGTCCAGGGCTTTAAATGGTTCTATGTATGCCAATTCTGGGTATATTGAGAATCATAGTGTGTTGGGTGTGATGTCAAGACGAAAGTATCACTCCAGTCATATGGAGATGATGATCACGTAGGATACGGAACTTGTTCTCTTATATGCTCGAGCTATCGGGATATTATCACTAGGTCATGTTTATCTGATTATAGAGACTAGTTACCAGACATCCGATATGTGCTTCGTACGGGGCAGACACAATTCCAGCCCCAGGCCTAGCACGTGATCATCCGATGCTGGATCGAAATACATAATACTACGGTATACTACGCTTGATAAAGATCACATATTCCTGTAAGGATATTTCTGGAGAATTGGGAAGGCATGGCGTTTTGCTAGAGGCCAACCTTGTCTTGTAAATTGGTATAAACGTAGTACGAGGTACTTACGTGTTCGGATAGTCCGACGACCGTATTTACTGCCAACATTTCTGGGGATCTCATGGGTCGCTTCCCGAAGATTCACCGATGACGTATGACTCGCACTTTATTAATCTGGGATTAATTTGATTAGAGAGAAAATTAATCTAAGATTAATTACGGAGATATTTTATCTCAGATAAAATATTAATTAAAGAGAGATAACAATTAATTTGGAATTAATTGATAAAATAATATATTCGATATATTATACGAAATTGGATTTCGACGCGGAATTGAAATTGGATTTTAATTCGGGCGAACGAGTTAATTTAGAATTAATTCGTTAGCGACGTGAATAGTGATTTTGCTACGCATAATCATTTAATTACGTCACAACGAAAAATTCGTTAATTTGGAATTAGCGAACTCGAGCCCGAGTGTGTTTGCAAGCGCATTCGCATTTCGAATTCGAGTGCGGCACGCAAGTCACATCATGCGGCAAATCGCTAGTCACATCAAGCGTCAAATCACATATCACTTTGAGTGATGTGACAATTGAGTGATTGATGTGTTAGTTGAAAAAGCATTTATTGCTTTTTACTTTTGCTTTTTGACTTTTTACTTTTTGAAATTAAAAAGTGGTAAATGTTTATTAATTTTGGAAATATATAAACCTAATACACTTTTTATTTTTCCTCTCTCTCTGCATACGGTTTCAATGAAACCTATCTTCCCTAATTTTCTCTCTCGGCTTTGAGCCGTTTTTCTTCTTCTTCTTTTTCAAGATGTTGGCTTGGCCGTGAGAAGCAAGGAAGAAGACAAGGTGCTAGCATACAAATGGGTTAATACAAAGATGATAGGGCAGTGAACACATGAGCATGGAATCGTTTTTGGAGCTTGAAGCTTGGAGCTTCAATGGAGGTCATCAATGGCCGAATCTTAGAGGCTTCAAGGAGACCAAAACCGAGCAGTCCACTGCAAGGAGAAGCCACTGCCGTGACCTTTGAGGGAGCTTGAAGGCTTGTGTTCTTCGCGTCGTAAGATCCGTTCATTGTGAGTATATTTCGCACCTCCTTTGATGTGTATTCACTTGTTTCTTTGCTTGATTTCATGATCTTGGGACCTTATAAGAAACCAACAATTTGTTGCTCTACATGCGGTTTTCCTTGAGAAGGAATTCCGAAATGTAGTGGTTAGTGGGAATAAAGTAGAACTCGATGAAAATCAAAGTGATACTATTTCGGGCATAGAATCCTCAGCGGAATAAGAACAGTCCATCCGGGATGAGACTGTACCACAATCTTCTAATACACAATGACCGCGTAAGTCGGAGAGAATCAGGAAACAACCTGAGAGGTTTGGGTTTCTGATCTCACCACATGTAGATATTAATCTCATTGACGATAACGAACCGGCTACGGATGAGGAAGCGATACAAGATATCGATTCCGCTTTATGGCAAGAGGCCATGAAGTCCGAAATGGATTCCATGTACACCAACCAAGTTTGGACATTGGTTGATGCACCAGAAGGCGTAAAGCCTATTGGATGTAAATGGGTCTTCAAGAAGAAGACCGACATGGATGGTAACGTACAAAAGTACAAAGCTAGGCTTATAGCGTAGGGGTATCGTCAACGACATGGTGTCGATTATGATGAGACTTTCTCACCCGTTGCCATGATTAAATCCATTCGGATAATGCTTGCTATTGCTGCATATTTCAATTACGAGATATGGCAGATGGATGTTAAAACCGCTTTCCTTAATGGAAACCTTTTGGAGGATTTTTATATGCAACAGCCTGACAGTTTTATCGAGCCTAGACTTACAAACAAGGTTTGTAAGTTAAATCGGTCCATTTATGGAATGAAGCAAGCATCGCGGTCATGAAACCAATGTTTTGATGAGATCATAAGAGAATATGATTTCATTCAAAACGAGGATGATCCTTATGTATATAAGAAGGTTAATGGGAGCGCACTAACATTCATTGTCCTTTATGTTGACGATGTATTGCTTATGGGCAATGACATTCCCATGTTAACATTGGTGAAAGCTTGGCTTTCATTAAAATTCTCCATGAAAGATCTAGAAGAAGTAGCATATATTCTAGGAATAAAGATCTACCGGAATAGATCTAGAAAGCTGCTTGGACTCTCCCAGAACACGTACATTGACAAAGTGTTGAAAAGATTCAACATGGATCAGTCCAAGAGGGGAATGTTACCAGTGTCACATGGCATCTCTCTATCTAAGGACATGTGTCCTAAAACTTAAGATGAGAGAAACAATATGAGTCGGATACCATTCGCCTCGGTAGTCGGATCGATCATGTATGCATGATATGTACACGACCTGATGTCTCGTATGCTCTGAGCATGTGTAGTCGCTATCAGGCCGATCCAGGTGATGGTCACTGGAAGAAGGTTAAGAACATCCTTAAGTATCTTAGACGAACTAAGGATGCTTTCTTAATTTATGGAGATAGAGAACTTGAGGTAACTGGGTATACCGATGCAAGTTTCCAAACCGATAAAGATGACTATAAGTCGCAATCCGGGTATATATTTTGTTTGAACAACGAGCAGTAAGTTGGAAATCTTCCAAGCAAGAGACTGTTACTGATTCAACAACAGAAGCGGAGTATATTGCTGCAGCTGAAGCAGCAAAAGAGGTAGTTTGGATCCGTAAATTCCTAATTGGATTAGGAATGGTCCCGTTAGCAGCTGAGCTCGTTCCATTGTATTGTGACAATAACGGAGCTATAGCACAGGCTAAGGAACCGCGGTCTCATCAACGATCCAAGCATGTTGTTCGATGTTTCCATCTGATTCATGAGATCATACATCGTGGCGATGTGAAGATCGAGAAGGTCACATCAGATGACAACATTGCAGATCCGCTGACGAAAGCTATTTCACAGCAAAAGTTTGAGAAACATATACATAGTTCAGGTGTTAGATGCTTGAGTGACTGGCTATAGGCCAAGTGGGAGATTGTTAGACAATTATGAGCGATAACGTCACTGTTTGTAAAAGACATTGTGTTTTTGTACAAAATTAACTATGTAGTGATGAAATTGCCATTTTACCATTTCGTAATTTATTTACTTTGATATATAAATGGTAAAAGTCCAAATGATTAGTTCCGGATTGAGATGATATGATATATTATCAATCCATAAAGGTTTAATCATTAAATATCCCTAGTCATAGTATTATCGAGACTGGACATCGATAATGCGGAATAGACTAGTATTGCACTTTGTGCGCGTTGTGAGGGAATAACGACATAGTTCTCATATGTTTAAGTATATGATACTTATGCAAGTGCGACAGGAGGTTGTGTTTTACCGATGGTATAGAAAACATCTTCGCTCTGGATAGACCCCGTGGAATCCCATTGGCAGTATGTATATGTGTCTATGGGAGTCCGCTTCTGGGTAGATGTATTTGGTCTTAACCTGAGACTTACATCGCTAGTACTTGCGACGATCGATAAACTTTGGTTTTGGTCATCCAGGGCTTTAACATGTTCTGTGTACGCCTCTATTGGGTTTATTGAGAATCGTAGTGTATTGGATGTGATGTCAAGACGGAAGTATCACTTCAGACATATGAAGATGATGATCACGCAGGGATTCATAACTAGTTCTCTATTGTGTTGCAACCATCGGGATAATATGACAAGGTCATGATTATCCGATTCAAAGAGACTAGTTGCTTGATATCCGATATGTGCTTCATACGGGGCATACACTATTCCAGCCCCAGGCCTTGCATGTGACATCAGATACTGGATCGCAATATGCTATACTACGTATTCTATGCCTGACATAGATTATAAATTCCAGTAAGAATATTTCTGGAGAATTGGGTAGGCACGGTGCTTTGCTAGAAGCAAACCATGTCTTGTAAATCGGTACGCACGTGGTACGAGATACTCACTTTATCGGATAGTCCGATAACCGGATTTACTGCCAACATATCCAGAGATCTCTTGGGTCGCTTCCCAAAGATTCACCGATGACAGTTGACTCGACTAGAATTAATCTGGGATTAATTTAGAGAGAGAAAATTAATCTGGGAATAATTGAGGCTTTATTTAATCTGGGATTAAATGTGTTCAAAAGAGAGATAACGTGATTAATTTGGAATAATCGGTAAAATAAATTTAATAGTTAAATTTGATTTTTCTATTTAATTTATATGAATAGGCTAAAATTAATATATCAGATATATTAATATGAATTGGATTTCATTATGAAATTAAAGTCAGACTTTAATACGAACGAACAAATTAATTTAGAATTAATTCGTAAATGACGTTCATGATATATTTGCGAGGCATCGTTATTTAATTAAATTAGATTTAATTATTTAGCGACGAAAGTTCGTTTAATCGAATTAAACGGAACCGATCCGCGACAAATGTTTGTAGAGACATTTGAATTTTGAATTCAAATGTGCGGCCCACTTCACATGTGGTAGTTGGCATTTATGTCTAGCCACCTACCACTCAACCACCTTGTAATGGTTTTGGTAAAACCATTTTACCCAACCACCTAGTTTAGGTGAAAATGGTAAAAGTGTTTTACCAAAACCAACTCTCTCTCTCTTTTGGTACCATTTTGACACAACACAAACCCTAGAACACTTCTCTTTGGGCGTGAGCTTCCCTCTCATTCTCTCTTTTATTTTGTTGCAAAATCAAGTTAGCTAGCACTTCAATGAATCAACAAATGTGATAGGGAAACAACTCAAAGGTTGGAATCACCATTGAAGGTTGGAACTTGGAGATCATCTTCATAAAATTTAAAAGCTCAAATCCGTTCATTGTAAGTATATTCCGCAACTTATAATGATTTTAATCACTTGTTTTCATGTTTATTAGATCTTTGGCATGTTCTAGGAACAATAACAGTGACTTGATAGAAGTTGTTGAAAAGCTTTTTGAAAGCTTGAAAGACATTTACTATTATTATAATGGTATTTGACTTTTGATTTTTGGTATTAGATACATAAAAACCAAACAAACTACTTCACTTCTTCTATCCTCTAAGTAACGCCCAAATGGGCAAAATAAGTCTATCCATTTTTCTTCAATGCCGAGAATGGTAAGAAGAACAAGGGAAAATTTGTGGCAAGTTTTCCATAGAGCTAACACTCAAAAGAGACATACGAAGGTGATAGGGAAACCCATCATTGGGCATGGAATCCACCTCAAGCTTGGAGCTTGACCGAGCAAGAGGAGCACCAAAATGGAGCCAAAACTGAGAGCCATCAAGGAGGAAGAAAGAGTTTTGTTCTTCGCATCGCAAAGCCGTTCATTGTGAGTATGATTCTGTCGTTCTCCTTTGTGTATTCACATGTGTTTCATGACTGGTAAATGATCCTTGGGACTTAATAGAAACCCAATAATTACTTCATGCAACTTACATACTTTTACTTATCTATGTGTACATTCATGTTCTTGTTTTTGTATTCTTCTACATGGATCTATACATAAACATTACTTTCTTATAGATTATAATACTTTAATCCTTAATCCCATTCCATATAGTGTAATTTCTACAACCCCCAATCCCAAGTATCCTATATTTAATCATGAGTATTTGTTCCTATATTACGAATACATATACTTATCATTCTTATACTTTCAATCTAAGACTTACTGATATCTTACTACTTATATACATATATAGATACACTTCCTGTTTTATATTTACGCATATATCTATAAAGTTTCTTTATTATTTAAATTCAATCATAACACGTCACAAGTAATCATCGCATGGATTCGGTTTCTGCCCGAATTCTACCACATTCAACTTTTTAACAACTTAAATCAAATCCAATTCATTTGATTTCAATTCGTTACACTACGGAACTACCGGAAGCATCCGAATATAAACCGATAAACTTTAAAATAACACATTTTTAACGGAGAGTCATATTGAAATTCCGAGAGCATCTTGGGACTCCCAAAGGCTATACGAACACGCTGGTGTCGTCGGAATTTCTATCGGAGCTACTGTTCATCTGGGTGCTACAGTACATACGCATGCTTCCTCCTCATTTTGTGTGCAACCGGCCATTGTTCGGTGAAGTTGACTCAGCATACCCGTAGTAGTCATCGAGAGCTTCGATTTGGTGGGTGGCTCGGGCAGTGAAACAAAGCGACGAGCCGGAACCATCAAACCTATTTCACGCCACTGTTTCCCTTTACTGCACTGATTCCAACGACCCTTAGAGTCGGTGCCGGCCACCGGCAGATGCGCCATGGCCGGACGCGGCGAGCGTCGGTGAGATACCGACCGGAAGCCGCCGGCATAGCTCATCTTCTCTCATTCTCTCTTCACGCGTTTCTCATATGTCTTCTCTCTTTTTCATTTTCGATTTTGTATTTCTTTTTCTCTTTTATTTATTTTTGAAATGAGTAAAAGGTAATACAAAATATCAAACTTTTAAAATTACCAAAATGGCCCCCTTAGAAGGGTATTTTCGGAAACCTACGATTTTGAAGCCCTTTCGGTGTGATTTTTGAAAAATATTCAACGCAAAAGTTGTTCATCTCGGAAAAATGAGTCCAATGGTTTTAGAATCAACTCAATTGGAGTTCATTTGCTAATTACATTACCAAATTCGCAAACTTTACGGGTATAATAAAAATCACCTAACTGATTCCTTGAGACGACGAATTTTATGATGCGACAACTCTTCACTTTATAATATTGTTATCCATATATCATTGCTTGACCTCTCATTCTTCGTTATCATCTTGTTTCGAGACTATAACTTCAGTTTGGGAGCCTTCCAGAACTGTCCCGAAAATCTGGGATGTTACATTCACCCCTCCTTATAAAACTTTCGTCCTCGAAATTTCTCCGTCCTTATAACTCCTGATCGGAACCTGGTCGAATGTGCGGAAACTATCTTACTCTAAACTCCATTGATATAACTTCTCTGTCCCTACTATAAACTAATCACTATCTATAAGCTAGGATCCTTAACAGCTCATCTACGACTTTAAACTGACTAGATTGGACTAATTCTCATCTCTGACTATACTGATCTGCTTCTTACCTCTAGCTATATTGTTCTGGTTCTTATCTCGAGTCCTCTGGCCTCACAAAGGCCCTATACTAATACTATATAATCTATACGAGTTTTCTAATATAAAGAGGTCGCAAAAGTACTTCCTTAATTTAATCTCCTCCCATAAGGAGACAGCTAACCTATACACATCAATTGAGTCACCCATGGACTCATATTCAAGCAAGAAAAACACAGAACAATAAAATCATACCATATAAAACAATCAGAGAAGATATTTACAAAGACCTACGTGGTCTTTACAACTAAAGACAATCTCGGACAGCTGGATCCCCACAATTGCAGTCATTGACTTCTAGACCATGCTACTAACTGACTCTTAAACCGTGCTCTGATACCATCATTGTAACATCCCGCCTGAGCCAGGATGTTACCGGTAGGAGACAGGCTAATCCTGCCTCCATGAGCCTTTGATTCTAATAAAATTTTGATGTGATGTATGCAGAACATCATGCAACATGGCTTATAGCCAGCACCATGAGACAACCTACGTATGCAAACTCAACAATAATGAAATCATCATCTAGGCCCCAGGCCTGAACTCAATGAACAAAATTTAAATACTTGTGCTCCGACCAGAACTCAAAATAAAACTACACTATTACTTAACTCTTACATATGAGATACAATTGCAAATATAAATACAAGGGCCGTGAGGACCCATAACTCGACCCAGGACTCAAAGACTCTTTCTTGACTGTAATTGGGGCGATCCACTATCTTCAAAGTCTTCACTGAAATCATGCCGGCTCAGTATAACTGCCACTGACATGTAAAACTAACAAACTGTTGTGGTGTGAGTCGAGAGACTCAGTAAGTAACCATGCTCATAACTTAAGCATCAACCACACAAAAAATATGAATTCCAATTCTGAATTTACTTAAATTGTCTATACGCCCAAGCAACTAAGTATTAGATGTGAGCTAACTATCTAGGTCTTATCCCTTTACAAACATATTACCTGTTTCTAATTCTTTTATCTGATTACTCACATACTTCAAATTCTGTTTATCGTTTATAGTTTAAAAATCTTAGTACATATACACATATACATCAAGTTTTCATATTACTGACAACCATGTCATTTATTAAAACTCATTTCGTCTGATCACACATATCTCATGTTCTCTTTACTAGTTACATTTTCATACGTTCATAATATACGTGTCAAGTTTCTATATCAATAACAACCTTATCAAAACTCTTAACGCTTTTACTGCACTACTCAACTATCTTTCAACTATCTTATTTATTCTTTGTCAGTTAGGTTGAGACACTTATTATAATTAACTTTATCTTATATCATTGAAGTATCATGAAATCGATAATATAAAATATCAATTCTATTCACAAACTATTATCAATCATGTACTCATATATATATATATATATATATAGTCATGTCATCATACCTCAATGCTCTCTGAAAAACTCATTATATGTAGACATATAATACATATAAACCTCCGTTATACTCAACTATCTTTCAACTATATGCATCTCAAATGAATCACTAGTATATGCATCTCAAATGAATTACTAGAATACATGATTTATATGCATGATTTGTAATCATACTCTACTTTAACATGTTATGCTCATCAACTATATGCATCTCAAATGAATCACTAATATATGCATCTCAAATGAATTACTAGAATACATGATTTATATGCATGATTTGTAATCATACTCTACTTTAACATGTTATGCTCCTAGAAAATACTTTTTGTTGAAAACTTCACTTGAAAACTGGTTTCTGTTTAAAATCATATATCTCTTATAAAAATACTGTTTCTGGAAACTTTCTTTTCCAAAAAAGCTCTTTCTGAAAACTATAACTGAAAAATAAAATCTGAAAAACTGTTTCGAAATTCTGTTTCTGAAAACTGTTTACTATTATCTGATTTCCGAAAACTGAAAGCTGATAATACGCGATGTCTAGGACAATAGCTCAACTGCGGCATCTCTGAAACTAATAGTACTCAAAGCCCAGGACAACAGCTCAACTGCGACATCTCAAAGGCTGGCGGTGCCCTACGTCCAGGACAACAGCTCAACTAGCAACGTAGAGCTCTACACCTAGGACAACAACTCAACTGGCAGTGTAGCCACCATACCAGGATTTCAGGGATCTGTCAACCCTAGTCCGGGTCGAGGATCTGAGAGCGTCCCCTCAGTCCTCCACATGTGCACATATCTCTGAATCCGTCAATTCCACTGTATCTCAAGTTATATACTGGGGGTGAGGTTTTATCTCATGCTCCGAAAAACATAAAACTGCGGATAAACTTTTAAAAACTTAAATCAAGTCCCAAACTGTAAGGAACATCTCTTTCAAAAATATTTAAAAACTATTCTTTGTAATATTTTGAAACTTAAAAACATTCTTAGCTTTAACTTAACTTCTGAAAACCATAACATATAGGTATGCAAATGAATTTCTTATACTATCATACATGTACATACATTAAGTCATGTATATCCATAGTACACTGAAATTATTCATATACATGCGCCTCTATAAGCATACACAAAACTTATCTTTACATTCTATATACTTATCTATTATGCTTAAACTCATTACATACATGCTACCAAAATTGCATCAATCCACATTGGGATACCGAATTCATTCTCAAAACCAATACACACACACACACACACAAACTCTTACTATACACAAGCTTACTTATTACTTCATGAAACTTACATACTTTTACTTATCTGTGTGTACATTTATGTTCTTGTTTTTGTATTCTTCTACATGGATCTGTACATAAACATTTACTTTCTTATAGATTATAATACTTTAATCCTTAATCCCATTCTCTAGGGTGTAATTTCTACAACCCCCAATCCCAAGTATCCTATATTTAATCATGTGTATTTGTTCCCATATTACGAATACTTATCATTCTTATACTTTCAATCTAAGACTTACTGACATCTTACTACTTATATATATAAATAGATACACTTCTTATTTTATGTTTACATATATATATCTATAAAGTTGCTTTATTATTTAAATTCAAACAAAACACATCATAAGTAATCATCGCATGGATTACTTACCTGGCTAGGCGAACACTCGTAATCCCGATCCGATCTGTCAAAGCAAATAATAAAATAAGGTCACGACCGCTATTTGAGAACACCGTTCAACTTCATTACTTTAATATATGCTTATATGTTATTCTAAACTAGCTAGATAGCTCATATTCTCATTTTACGCATTTGTGGAAAACCTTGCGAAAAAGTTTCCTTAAACACTACGGAAAGATCTCGAACCCTCCGAACTAATCCAGAATGACTTAATTACCCTAAAAATACCATATTTATATCATCTTATTAATTACGGTCATCTAACCTCAGTCACGCGAGGAGCTCTTTTTCATCGGAAACTTGCAAATTCTACCGGATCGGTCTAATTTATTCCGTTTCTGCTCGGATTCTACCACATTCATCGTTTTAACAACTTAAATCAAATCCAATTCATTTCATGTCAATTCATTACACTACGGAACTACCGAAAGCATCCGAATATAAATCGATAGACTTTAAAATAACACATTTTAACGGAGAGTCGTACCGAAATTCCCAACGGCCATACAAACGCGCAAGTGTCGTCGGAATTTCGATCGGAGCTACTATTCATCTGGGTACTACAGTACACATGCACGCTTCCTCCTCATTTTGCATGCAATCGGCCACTATTCGGTGAAATCGACTCTGCATACTCGTAGTACTCGTCGAGAGCTTCGATTTGGCGGGTGGCTCGGGCCATGAAACGAAGCGACAAGTCGGAACCATCAAACCCATTTCACGCCATTATTTCCCTTTCCTACGCCAATTCTGGCGACCCTTAGTGTTGGCATCGGACACCAGCAGATGCGCCGTGGCCGGACGCGTCGAGCTCTGGTGGTCCACCAGTGAGATATAGACCGGAGGCTGCCGGCATAGCTCATCTTCTCTCTCTCTCTCTTCACGCATTTCTCCTCTGACTTCTCTCTTTTTCATTTTCGATTTTGTATTTCTTTTTCTCTTTTATTTATTTTTGAAATGAGTAAAAGGTAATACAAAATATCACACTTTTAAAATTACCAAAATACCCCCACTTAGAAGGGTATTTTCGAAAATCTGTGATTTTGAAGCTCCTCCGACATGATTTTCGAAAAATATTCAACATAAAAGTTGTTCGTCTAGAAAAACGAGTTCAATCAATGTTCGTTTGCTAATCATGTGACCAAATTCATAAACTTTACGCGTATAATAAAAATCGCGTAACTGATTCCTTGAGACGACACGTCTTCTGATGCGATAACTCTTCGAATTATAACATTCTAATCCATATATCATTGCTTGAACTCTCATTCTTCGTTATCATCTTGTTTCGAGACTATAACTTCAGTCCGAGAACCTTCCAGAACTATCCTGAAAATCTGGGATGTTACAAGTTTATTTCGCATTATCGATGTCCAGTCTCGATAATACTACGACTAGGGATATTGAATGATTAAACTGTTCATGGATTAATACTGTCTCATATCTTATTAATCCGGAACTAATAATAAGGACTTTTATCATTTATATATATCAAAGTAATCTAATTACAAAATGATAAAATAGCAATTTCCTTTGTCACATAGCTAATTTGTATAAAAACCACAATGTGTTTTACAAATAGTGATGCTATGGGTCATAATTGTCCAACAATCTCCCACTTGGCTCAAAGCCAATCACTCAAGTATCTAACACCTGAACTATGTACACGTCGCTCAAACTTTTACTGAGAAATAGCTTTCGTCAGCGGATCTGCAATGTTGTCATCTGAAGCGATCTTTTCAATCTTCACATCGCCACGATGTATGATCTCACGAATCATATGGAAACATCGAAGCACTTGCTTGGCTCATTGATGAGACCGCGGTTCTTTAGCCTACGCTATAGCTCTATTATTGTCACAATATAAAGGAATAGGCTCAGCTACTAACGGAATTACTCCTAATCTAGTTAGGAATTTACGGATCCAAACTGTTTCTTTTTCAGCCTCAACTGTAGTGATATATTCCGCTTCTATTTTTGAATCAGCAACAGTCTCTTGCTTGGTATATACCCAAATTGCGACTTAGAGTCGTCTTTATTAGTTTGGAAACTTGCAACGGTGAACCTGGTTACCTCAAGTTCTCCATATGCATAGACTAAGAAAGCATCCTTAGTTCATCTAAGATACTTAAGGATGTTCTTAACAGCAATCCAGTGACCATCACCTGGATCGGCCTGATAGCGACTGCACATTCTCAAAACATATGAGACATCAGGTCGTGTACATATCATGGAATACATGATCGATCCAACTGCAAGTCCTTAGATAGAGAGACGCCATGTGACACTGGAAGTAGTCCCCTTTTATACTGATCCACATTGAATCTCTTCAATATTTTGTCAATGTACGAGATCTGGGAGAGTCCAAACAGCTTTCTAGATCTATCCTGGTAGATCCTTATTCCCAGAATAAAGGCTGCTTCTCCTAGATCTTTCATGGAGAATTTTAATGAAATCCAAGCTTTCACCTATTGTAGCATAGGAATGTCATTGTCAATAAGCAATAAATCATCAACGTAAAGGATAATGAATGCCAATGCGCTCCCACTAACCTTCTTATATACACAAGAATCATCTTCGTTTTGAATGAAATCATATTCTTTTATGATCTCATCAAAACGTTGGTTCCAAGAATGCGATGCTTGTTTCAATCCAGAAATGGATCGATTTAACTTGAAAACCTTGTTTGCATATTTTGGAAGGACAAAACTGTCAGGCTGTTGCATATAAACATCCTCCAAAATGTTTTCGTTAAGGAAACAATCTAATTGTTCTCATGTGAGTTGTATAGTACTATACTTTGGTATCCCTCGGATAACCTACAATTGGCACTAATCCAATTTGGGTTCTAGTTTGGTATCATCCAAATATATGCCTAGAATACCCAAATTTTTATGAATGTGAAACCCGGTTTCTTTCCTGTTCATATCTAATATGAATTATATCAAATAAATTATTATGGAACCTTATTCAAAATACGTTCTGCACTGTTTATGCTTATCCGTTGAAGGAAATGGTAGCTCAAAGTGACTCATGATTAACCTTATCAATCCAACAAAATTCGATTTATCCTGTTCGGACACACCGTCAAATTGACGTGTTCCAGGAGGAGTTCTCCTTTGAAAGAATACTATACCCTTTCAAGTATATGAGAAATTTATTACTTAAGTATTTTCTATTACGGTCTTACCATGACGGTTTAATACTTTAGCCGATCTGTTTGTCTATTTCGTGTCAAAACTTTAAAAGTTTCTGATTCGTGTTTCAAAAGAAACACTTAACTATAACGCGATGCCACACCCGTAAAGGTCACGAAATATTCATATCCACCTCTAGCCTAGCTAGATATGGGCCCACTTGCTTCACTATGAACTAGGGCTAACAGATCAGTGGCATTTACACTTTTACCAAGTAAATAGTGTTTTAGTCACTTTGCCCAATAAACTAGATTCGTAGACTTTATTTGATTGGAATCAAAAGAGTCCGAGTACCCACTCTTCAAAAGTGTGGATATACGAGTCTTGTTTAATTGTGTCCCAGACAACAATGCCTCTTATAAGTTTCATCTGATCAAATTAGTTTGAGCTATTTGTTTGTCACGTTATATGTTCGAGATTTTTTTATATTCAAAATATTAATACTGTTATTCACCTCTAATGTGTTTATCTCAATATCATCTTTATATAATAAAAGACTTTAGTGTTCTAGAATATAAAGGTTCACTCGCAACGAGTTATACTCGATATAAAGATAATGTTTCTAGTCAAACTAGTTACATTATAACAGTTTCCTAATTTATGTACACACCCGAAGGGTATTTCCTAAACTTAGGTTTCTACGGTTGAAACAGCGACTTTCGTCCCATTTTCAATTCGCAGATTAATCTCAATTGAAGTCAGTATCCTGCTCATAGCAGATGCTGCACACCAATACATGATTATGAACCACACTATGTATTTAAAATCCAATTTCAATACTAGTAGTGAACATAATTTTGACAAATATATTGAAGTCAGAGCCTTGCTCGCCTTCAATTCCTTCATGTCTGCTTTGTTCAAACGACAGGCAGGCTTCCGCGATCCCGTTTGCCACAATTAAGCAGACATTTTGGGATATGTTGCCTTTTTTTCCATATCCGAGAAGCCTTTGGACAAGCCTCGGGTTTCTAGAATATCGAGGTAAGGTGCGCCTTGCGCAACTTGCCTAATTGTAAAGTTTGACTTTATCTCCGTGAGAATAGTCATTAACTCTCCAAGAGTTATTTATTGCAATTTTAATACCTCAAAGATATAAGTATAGATCTATGAAGATCCTTCAATTTCAATATTATACATTAAGGATCTAATCCTTAGTTCTGATTAAGAAATTAAGGAGTCTATTTGACAAGTTTAATAGATTAAGCACTTAAGTTATCATTACATGAATCTTCCAAAGATTATGCTCTACTATTGCTTAACTCCGGGCTTAGGCCTAATATGTTATTTTATCAAATAAAGTAACTTATTAGTTTCCAGGACCATCCTGAAATTATTCCCAATTTGAAAATTAAACCATTTAAATACATTTTCCTTAGGATTATGTTTTAAATATCAATCTTTAATTTTTATCTTGATTCTAATAGTCCAACTATTTAATCAACGATTTAGGTACTATTAAATATAATGATTATTAGTCCAACTATATTAATCAACTATACTTTAATTGGTTAAATTCAATTATATTGATTACTATAATCCAATTATAAAATCAACTATTTATTGAATTAGTTTGAATACAGTCCAACTCTTTTATTAAAACAACGATTTAAATATTAGTCGAACTAACATTTAATTTATTTGACGAATGATATTTGATTGAGCGCGTATGGCAAGTAATTAAACGAATATTACAAATCTAATACTTGTCTCCCACTATTTTTCGGCGAGCCTCTAACCCTCTATCGAGTACTCGGGAAACCGTGTTTCCTATTGGGCTAGGATCCCGTTAAATATCACACAATCTTGACTTTGGCCAACAAATTGTATGATAATTAACTAGCTAGATCTCTAAGATCAATTGGATCCAATCCAATTCCTAGATCCAGTAGGGGGACATCCAAGTCCGAAACATATATCTTATATATGCCAATATATCCAATATATTACCTAACCTTTTTCCTCTGAATCAACTAAGCCTTGGCTTTGGCACAACAAACTTAGTGATCCCAGTTAAGCGTGACCCATTGACCATGGAAAGCTTCGTAATCAATGTCGATGGATAAGAAGTGGTCTTGACTTTGGCCAACAAACCACAACTTGGATAAGACACAAATATGGAACAAAGCTCTCGTGATTCAAACACATCCTCGACGGACAAAGGCCTTAACTTTGGCCAACAAGCCAATGCCAGTCTTGGATCTTGAGTGAGAATCACTCAATGGAAGGAAAAACGCTTAATATTTGTGAGGGTTTTTCGCGTGCAAATTGGCAACCAATTTATTATCTTTGTTAAGGTCTCATCATCATACACCCGTAAACATGCATTCTAAACATATGATAAAGCGCGTATAATAAAATAATAATGATATACAGATGGATACTTTACACATTGATCCTAGATCAAATCTCTCTCTTTCTTTCTCCCGCTAGCACATGTATTACTTCTACCCTTTACACTACACTTCTAAAGAAACCTCATTTACATTGAGCGGAATAAGTGAGAAGAGAATACAAAGAATAAGGAGGTAATAAGGCTGGACACGCAGGTCCAATTAATAAATTCCAAATTTATTACAACAATTTCTAAAATTGCCTCACACATATAATATCCATCCGATATGCATTATTCATGCATCGCAACCATGTATTCGCACAAGCATGTTTTCAATCAATCTAATCAAATTAATTAATCTCATAATTAATGACCATCCATTGTTCAAACAATGATTTGATTTTGTGCGAGTCAAACTCGTTTTGCGAATAAGTACTCAAAGTACGAATTCTCGAATTAAATTAAACTACAACATGAAATCCTATTCAATTTGTATTTAATACTAATTCACTTTATTTAATTCCAAATTAAATATTTACACTTTATAATGAACCTTTGCGACGTAGATTCTAAATCTCATCGTTAGGGGTCTCAAAGTCCGATTGACATCCAATGTCGTCCAATTAAAGTCTAATAGGCTTTCAATTAATTTCTTAAGGCGTGGGCTTCGGCAACCAAAGCCCAATCAAGGAATAACCCCATAAGCCTATAAATCAATTTCGGCCCATTAGGCCCAATTAAACTTTAAAGGCCCAATAGTCGCATTTGGACTTAACGAAAGTGGTTTTGGGCCCAATTGGATCCAACCAATTTAACCTAAACCCAACTTGATACAACCAAGGCCATTAAAGCCCAATTACAACATTTCAAGCCCAAATCCAATTCATGCCTAATTAATTAAATCATAAAAGTCCAATTTCATAATCTAATTAATTCTAAAGTGTATAACATAACTAATTACCCAAATCAATATTTCCAAAACACTAAATTAGCCTAATTAATCATGCTTATCATCATCATCACATGTCCAACACATTTTGACAAAAATCAAACCCATCACATGCTTTATATGTCTCGGCCAAGGGGAATTTCAAAATCGATTCGGTTTCAATCCAACTAAATCCACAATCGACATTAAATCCACATTCCCGAATGATTCAAACTCATCCAATGAATCAAAAAAAAAAAAAAATCCAAGACTTTAGGGCACTAAGTGTATTCGGCCAAGCCTAAACATTTGGGCAAAAATGATCCAATTATGATTTCATGAAATTGATCCAATCAATCCTCAATAAAACATGTTTTAAGCATTCTCAAACATCCAATTTAATTAAATCATGCTCAAACACATTTTACCCAAATTTTAACCCTAAGTCATACCATTGTTGGAGTTTCTACGGTCCCGAGGATTGAATAACAAGCAAGAAATAAGTGCGAATACAATCGAGGAAGTTGCGGAATACTTACATCGAGAGGTTGAGCGATGCGGCAATGAATCAAAAATTTATTTTCTGCCCTCCAAGGCTCACAGCAGTGAGCAGTCCACTATCCTCCATTTTTCAGTTTTGGATCATCTTCCAAGCTCCAAGCTTTGTCATGGTGATTCCAATCTCATGGGTGGACTTCCCTATCACCTTCGCATGTCTCTCGGAGTGCTAGCTTTTGATGATTTTGCCACAAAATCACCACACTTTGTGTAACATCCCGGATTTTCAGAATTGTTCCAGAAGATTCCCGGATGGTTGTTTTAGTCTCGGAGCATGATGATAAGGAAGAATAAGAGTTTAATTGATGTTATATGAATTGGAATATTATTTTATGGATTTTCGTCGCGTTGGAAAACGCGTGGTATCAAAAGTCAGTTACGCGATTTTTGTAAAACGCGTAAAGTTTGTTGTTTTGGTCACGAACTGAGCAAGCAAACTCCGATCGAGCTGATTTTTAGACCATTGGACTTGTTTTTCCGATACGAACAACTTTCGTGTTGAACACTTTTCGAGAATCGTACCATAAGGGCTCTGAAATTGCGATATTCCAGAAGGTTCTAGATTAGGGGCTGATTTGTAAATTCGCAGGGACCAAATTGATATTTTCCCTGGTAGTATATAAAACCTAGAAGTTTTGAGAATTTGCAAAAAAGGCAAACCTTTTCTTTCTCCCTCACCCGCACCCCTATCACCCTTTGGAGAGGAAGTCCACGCCGGCGGCGATTCCGGCCACCTCAGGCCGGTGCACCGGTGCAGGTCTGTTCCCCCAACGACGGCGAGCCAGATGGTGGTAGGCGACGACCGGGAAATTGCCGGCAACGGCGACGGCGAGGAGTGTTTTGGGCATGAAATGGGTTTCGTGGATCCGATTTGTCAGTTCGTTTCACGGCCCGAGCCACCTACCAAATCGAAGCCCTCGATGAGTACTACGAGTGTGTGGGTCGGTTTCGCCGAACAACAGCCGGTGGCTCGTGAAACTAGAGAAGAAGATTCAGATAAATAGTAGACCCATGTGAACAGTAACTCCGATCGGAATTTTGATCGCACCAGCGCGTTTGTATGGCCGAGGGGAGTCCGAATATGGCCTCAGAATTTCGGTACGACCTTCCGTTCAAAATCTCATATTTTAAAGTGTATCGATTTGTTTTCGGATGTTTCCGGTAGTTTCGTAGTATAGCGAATTTGTATGAAATGAATTGAATATGTTTTAATATGTTAAAACGATAATTATGGTAGAATCCAGGGTGAATCAGATGAGATATGGTCGATCCGGTAGAATTAGCGAGATTCCGGTAAAACGGTGTTTCTCGCCCGATTGAGTATAAATGATCGTAAGTTTAGTTATGTTGTAATTATGGTACTGCGAGGGTAATTGGGTAATTTTGGATTAGTTCGGAGGGTTCGAGACCCTTCCATAGCGTTTGCGGAAACTTTTCTGCAAGTTTTGCCGCAAACGCGTAAAATGAGAATTTGACCCATCTAGCTAGTTTAGAATAGCAAGTGAGCATGTATTAGAGTAATGAAGTTCAGATCGTAGTATTAGAGTTGATTCGGGTGTTCCGAGGATGCCCGTAGTTGTTTTAGATAAGTTGGAAGTTTCCGCAAATAGCGGTACTAACCTTGCCTTGTTACTTGTTTGGCATATCGGACCCGGATCGCGGGCATTCACTTAGCCAGGTAAGTAACTTATGCTTCTAATATTTAAAAGATTTAGTAGCATTCGTAATTAGTTAAGTACTAGAATGGTAAATGGTATATGCATGACACAAGTATAAAGTTATATATATAGATAAGTGTGAAAGAATGAAGCAAGTGTAACTAGAATGAAGTAAGTGTAACTGGATATACATTTCGATAAGAATAAGTGAGTATAAGCCAAAGTATGAGTAAGAAGTGAGTACGAGCATATAGAAGTATAGAGACGCACCTGTATACATATTTAGATAAGAGCATGTAAATAAGATCATAAATATAATTAATAAGACTTGGGTATGAGAGATGTAGAAACTACACCCTAGGGAATGGGACTAAAGTCATAAATGAAATAATCATATATGAACTAGTGTTATGAAAGAAAGTTTGTAGGATATGTGTTATATAGGAACATTAGTAATATGAAGATAGATATAAGTGTATAAAGTGATTAAGAACATGAATGAACAGAGTATGCATAACATCAGAATATATAAAAAGTTTATGATTTGAGATTTCTGAACCAAAGTTGATAAATAGAAATTGGCAAAGAAATTTAAGAATAAAGGCATTGAAACTTATATGTATTTGGTAGTTGATATAGTAGTAGAGTTTCGAATGTATATGCATGAAAATAAGTTGTGCAATATATTGACTGAGAGTCACTAGCAAGGTAAGTTATAAAAGTAAGTTGAATTGTGATGGTTTGGTGTGTGCATATATATACACAGAGATATGTATGAATGCAAGATGAATTTAGCATGTTTACTTTGAACAGGCACTATGTCGGTGTTAAACATATGGTGAGTAAGATCATAACTAGAGTAGAGAGAAGCATTAGATTGCATATATGCATATTCACATGTGTGTGTGTGTTAAGTTTTCATTAGTTGAGCAAATGATAACAATGTTTTTCAACGATTTCTAATGTTTTAAAGAAAAGATTCCAATTGCTTTTGAAAAGAATCGTGTCTCAGAAACTGCTTTATAGTTTGAGTTGCAGATTTTGATTTCATGGCTTTCGGGGCATGAGGTAAAAACTCACCCCAGTATGTAACTTGAGATATAGTTCGGAATTGACGGATACTTGGATTCGGGATTTGGGATTTGACCCATCCCAGTTGTACAGTTTGGAATTGACGGTTAGACGCATGTGCACATGTGGAGGACTGAGGGGACACTCTCAGATCCTCGAGTAGGACTAGAGACTACAGGGTCTCGAAATCCTGATTTCAGAGATGCCCGGTTGAGTTATGGTCCTGGGCATCGAGCACACCCCGTTGAGTTATGGTCCTGGGTGCAGAGAGACGTCCAGTTGAGTTATGGTCCTGGACGTAGAGTTTATTTCAGTTTTCAATTTTCAGATTTTCAGTATACGATTTTTAGAAACAGTTTTCAGATTTCGATGTTCAATTTTTAGAGATGCCGCAGTTGAGTTATGGTCCTGGGCATCAAGTACTTTCAGTTTTTAGTTTTCAGATCCCCAGTATAGGGTTTTCAGATTTTTAAGATTCAGACTTCAGAAATCAGATTTAAATAAGGGTTTTCATGAAATGTTATTTTAAAGACAATTTTTCTAGAAAAATGAAGTTTTTTTTTAGAAACAGAGTTTTCAGATAGAGCTTTTCCAGAGAGAGAAATTTAAGCAAAGGATTTCCAGAAAGAAACTTTAAGATAAAGGGTTTTTCAGAAAGAGTTTTCAATGGCATCATCTAAAAAGCATAACATGTCAAAGTTTATATAGTATACACGTGCATAGCAATTATATATGTTAGTGGTTCATCTGAGATGCATACAGTTGATATTGAAGCATGATAGCATGATTATATATAAATATATTAGTAATTTGATGCATGTGTGTAGCATATATTCACGTGGAAAGAATAATTGAAAAGATAATTGCTTATGATTATAAGATTTCTTATTGATAATTATATGATTACCTTATGCATCGTATATGCTTATTGAGTTGGCATTTGTAATAAATGGCTACATTTGAAAACAGATAGTTTACAGAAACAAGTTTTAAATAGTCCGTTTTGATGATAATTCAAGGTAATGAAAGAGAGTAAGTTATAATAGATAACCGAACCAGATAGTAAAAAGTATAAAAACTAACTTGCATCCAGTATAGTGCATCAGTAGTATGATGGAACTTCTTTAGAAATGAATTAGAATTTGAATGTATTATAAATGTTTAACAATATTTAGGAGTTGACAGCTGGTGACCAATTAGAGGTACAGTAACTGAGTGACAGGTCCGTGAAATGAATAAGAAATAGTTAGTCATTTCGAACTTGAATAGTATTTGTATGGTTACTTACTAAGTCACTAAGACTCACACCATTTCCGTTGTTAGTTTTGCAGGTCTGTAGCTGTCTTTTATAACTTGCAGTTTTTGGTGAAGGCTTGAAGACAGTGGATTACCCCAGTTGCAGTCGAGGAAGTGTCAAGTCCTGGGTCGAGTTATGGGTCCTCATGGCCCTTGTCTTTGTACTTATATTGGTATTATATATGTATAAATCATGTAATAGCTTAGTTTTAGTTTTGAGTTGTGGCCGGAGGCCAAGTTTTGTATTGTGTTTATTGAGTTCAGGCCTGAGGCCTCATGGATGAATGCTTTGATGTTGTGTTACCGGCCTGAGGCCGAGACTTGATGATTTTACTGTATCTTGGAGCTGGCTATAAGCCAGGTTGCATGATGTTACGAGTACATCATGCCGAAATTTTGTTAGATTCAGAGGCTTATGGAGATGGGTTTAGCCTGTCTCCTGCCGGTAACATCCTGGCGTAGGTGGGATGTTACACTTTGTCCTTTCATTCACGGTTTTTTAACCAGAAAAATAGTGAAGAAAAGCCCCTTCATGGTCGTGAGAGAGATGGAGATTAAGGAGAGAGAAGAGTTGAAATGTGTATTAGATTAATTGTTTTCCAAAAACAATCAAATATATACTAAAACATTTAATATATTAAATGTCAATCAAGCTTTCAAAAGCTTTTCAACAACTCCCATCAAGTCACATCTTTCAATCAAGTGACAACTGGTCACATAACTCAATCAATCAAGTTGTCAAGTCACATTAAGTGATAAGTGATTTGACGCTTGAAATGACTAGCGATTTAACGCTTGATGTGACTAATGATTTGAAGCTTGATTTGACTTACATGTCGTACTCGAATTCAAAATGCGACTGCGCTCGCAAATTAAATCTAATTTAATTAAATAATTATGCCAAGCATAATTACTATTCATGTCGCATAAGAATTGTTAGTGTTCCTAGAACATTCATAGGATCTAATAAGCATGAAAAATAATTGATATGATCATTATAAGGTGCGGAATAAACTTACAATGAGTGATAGACCTTTAAAAATTTTGAGAGCAAGATCTCCAAGATCCAACCTTTTGGATGATTCCAAGCTTTTGAGTAGTTTCCCTATCACCTTTGTTCACTTCCAAAGTGCTAGCTTTTTATTGATTTGAAAACAAATCAAATAGAGAAGGGGGATGTGATTTTCGGCCAAGCCCTGGAGCTTTAGGGTTTATGTTTTCAATTTTTGTTAACTTTAACCAAGTGTAGAGATGCCTTTTGTCATTTACCTTTAGGTGAAACCATTTCACCTTTTACCCTAAACAAGGTAGATATTGGTAAATGGTTTTCAAAAAGTAAAACAATGTGGTTGTGTGGTGGGAACACCTACCACACATGGGCTCCAAATATTTGAATTTGAAATTCAAATATCACTACGAACATTTTCCGCGGCTCGGTTCCATTTAATCCGATTAAACGAACCTTCGTCGCTAAATAATTAAATCTAATTTAATTAAATGACGATGCCTCGTAAATATATTACGAACGTCGTTCACGAACTAATTCTAAATTAATTCTTTCGTTCGTATTAAAGTCCGACTTTAATCTCGAAATGAAATCCAATTCATTTTAATACATCTGATATATTAATTTTAGTCCATTTCAATAAATTAAATAGAAAAATCAAATTTAACTATTAAATTTATTTTAGCGATTAATTCCAAATTAATCGCGTTCTTTCTCTACTGAACACATTTAATCCCAGATTAAATAAAGCTCTTATTAATCCCAGATTAATTTTCTCTCTCTAAATTAATCCCAGATTAATTCTAATTTAAGTCAACTGTCATCGGTGAATCTTTGGGAAGCGACCCAAGAGATCTCTGGATATGTTGGCAGTAAATCCGGTTATCGGACTATCCGATAAAGTGAGTACCTCGTACCACGTGTATACCGATTTACAAGACATGGTTGGCTTCTAGCAAAGCACCGTGCCTACCTAATTCTCCAGAAATATTCTTACTGGAATATATAATCTATGTCAGACGTAGAATACCTAGTATCTCGTATTGCGATCCAGTATCAGATGTCACGTGCTGGGCCTGGGACTGGAATAGTGTCTGCCCCGTACGAAGCACATATCGGATATCAAATAACTAGTCTCTTTGAATCGGATAATCATGACCTTGTCATATTATCTCGATGGTTGCAACACAATAGAGAACGAGTTATGAATCTCTGCGTGATCATCATCTCCATATGTCTGGAGTGATACTCTCGTCTTGACATCACATCCAATACACTATGATTCTCGATAAACCCAATAGAGGCGTACACAGAACCTGTTAAAGCCCTGGACGACCAAAACCAAAGTTTACCGATTGTCGCAAGTCTTAGCGATGTAAGTCTCAGGTTAAGACCAAATACATCTACCCTGACGCGGACTCCCATAGACACATATACATACTACCAATGGGATTCCACGGGGTCTATCCAGAGCGAAGCTGTTTTCTGTACCATCGGTAAAACACAACCTCATATCGCACTTGCATAAGTATCATATACTTAAACATATGAGAACTATGTCGTTATGCCCTCACAACGCGCACAAGTACAATACTAGTCTATTCCGCATTATCGATGTCCAGTCTCGATAATACTACGACTAGGGATATTTAATGATTAAACCTTTATGGATTGAAACTGTCTCATATCATCTCAATCTGGAACTAATCATATGGACTTTTACCATTTATATATCAAAGTAAATAAATTACGAAATGATAAAAGGCAATTTCAATATTACATAGTAAATTTTGTACAAAAACACAATGTCTTTTACAAACAGTGACGTTATAAGTCATAATTGTCTAACAATCTCCCACTTGGCCTATAGCCAGTCACTCAAACATATAACACCTGAACTATGTATGTGCTTCTCAAACTTTTGCTGTGAAATAGCTTTCGTCAGTGGGTCTGCAATATTGTCATCTGATGCGACCTTCTCGATCTTCACATCGCCACGATGTATGATCTCACGAATCAGATGGAAACGTCGAAGAACATGCTTGGATCGTTGATGAGACCGTGGTTCCTTAGCCTGCGCTATAGCCCTGTTATTGTCACAAAATAATGGAACGGGCTCAGCTGCTAACAGAACTACTCCTAATCCAATTATGAATTTACAGATCTAAACTGCCTCTTTTACTGCTTCAGCTGCAGCAATATACTCCGCTTCTGTTGTTGAATCGGCAACAGTCTCTTACTTGGAAGATTTCCAGCTTACTGCTCCGTTGTTCAAACAAAATATGTACCCATATTGCGACTTAGAGTCGTCTTTATCGGTTTGGAAACTTGCATCGGTATACCCAGTTACCTCAAGTTCTCCATCTCCATAAATTAAGAAAGCATCCTTAGTTCGTCTAAGATACTTAAGGATGTTCTTAACTGCCATCCAGTGACCATCACCTGGATTGGCCTGATAGGGACTACACATGCTCAAAGCATACGAGACATCAGGTCGTGTACATATCATGGCATACATGATCGATCCGACTGCCGAGGCGAACGGTATCCAACTCATGCTGTTTCTCTCATCTTGAGTTTTAGGACACATGTCCTTAGATAGAGAGATGCCATGTGACACTGGTAACAGTCCCCTCTTGGACTGATCCATGTTGAATCTTTTCAACACTTTGTCAATGTACGTGCTCTGGGAGAGTCCAAGAAGCTTTCTAGATCTATCCATGTAGATCTTTATTCCTAGAATAAAGGCTACTTCTCCCAGATCTTTCATGGAGAATTTTAATGAAATCCAAGCTTTCACCGATGTTAATATGGGAATGTCATTGCCCATAAGCAATACATCGTCAACATAAAGGACAATGAATGTCAGTGCGCTCCCACTAACCTTCTTATATACACAAGGATCATCCCCATTTTGAATGAAATCATATTCTTTTATGATCTCATCAAAACGTTGGTTCCATGACCGCGATGCTTGCTTCAGTCCATAAATGGACCGATTTAACTTACAAACCTTGTTTGCAAGTCTAGGCACGATAAAACCGTCAGGCTGTTGCATATAAACATCCTCCAAAAGGTTTCCGTTACGGAAAACGGTTTTAACGTCCATCTGCCATATCTCGTAATCGAAATATGCAGCAATAGCAAGCATTATCTGAATGGATTTAATCATGGCAATGGGTTAGAAAGTTTCGTTATAATCGACACCATGTCGTTGACGATACCCCTTCGCTACAAGCCTAGCTTTGTACGTTTGCACGTTTCCTTCCATGTCGGTCTTCTTCTTGAAGATCCAATTGCAACCAATAGGCTTTACGCCTTCTGGTGCATCAACCAGTGTCCAAACTTGGTTGGTGTACATGGAATCCATTTCGGACTTCATGGCCTCTTGCCATAAAGCGGAATCGATATTTTGTATCGCTTCCTCATACGTAGCCGGTTCATCATCCTCAATGAGATTAATATCTACATGAGGTGAGATCAGAAACCCATACCTCTCAGCTTGGTTCCTGACTCTCTCCGACCTATGTGGTCCTTATGTAATAGAAGATTATGGTACAGTCTCATCCCAGATGGACTTCTCTTGTTCCGTTGAGCATTCTATGCTAGGAACAGTATCACTCCGATTTTCATCGAGTTCTACTTTCCTCCCACTTACCATTGTATTTAGGAATTCCTTCTCAAGGTAAACCGCATCTAGATCAACAAATAATTTGTTCTCTCGTGGGTGATAGAAGTAAAATCCTTTGGTTTCCCTATGATATCCTACGAATAGGCATTTATCCGATTTGGGCTCAAGTTTGGTACCTTCCAAACGTTTGACGTATGCCCAGCATCCTCAAATCTTTAGGAAAGAGAAACCCAGTTTCTTTCCTGTCCATATCTCATATGGTGTCTGTTGTACAGACTTTGACGGAACCTTATTCAAAATAAGAACTACACTGTTTAATGCATATCCCCAGAAGGAAATAGGTAGCTCAGTGCGACTCATCATAGACCTTACCATGTCCAACAGAGTTCGGTTTCTCCGTTCGGATACACCGTTTAATTGCGGTGTTCTAGGAGGAGTCCACTGTGAAAGAATACCATATTCTTTCAAGTAATCTAGAAACTCATTGCTCAAGTATTCGCCACCACGGTCCGACCGTAATGTCTTTATACTCTTGCCGGTCTATTTCTCAACTTCGTGTCGAAACTCTTTGAACCGCTCAAAAGTTTCCAACTTGTGGATATGCGAGTCTTGTTATTATGTCCTAGACGACAGTGCCACATGTAAGTTTCATCTTTGTTACTTAGTTTGAGCCCTTTTTTTGTTACATTATATGTTTGAGATTGATTTATATTCAAAATATAAAGACCTTTATTAGCATCAACTGAACATATCTCAAAATCATCTTTATAAACAAAACACCCAATGTTTCGGAATACAAAAGTGTACATAGGTACATAATAACAGTCTGATAGTTTAAGTACATGCCCCGAAGGTAGTTCTAAAACAAAAGTGCCCACGGCCAAAACAGCAACAGGTGTCCCGTTTCCAACACGCAGATCAATCTCTCCTGAATTCAGTCTCCTGCTAATCTGCAGATCCTGCACATCAGTACATATATGAGTACCACAACCAGAATCAAAAATCCAATTTTTAAAACTAGAAATAGCCATGTTTATTTCAATAACAAACATACCTGAGGCCGGTGCCTTACCCGCCTTTATCTCCTTCTTAAGCACCTTGTACTCGCGGCAGTCACGCTTCCAGTGACCCCGCTTGCCGCACTGTAGGCAAACATCCTAAGATTTGTCCTTTGGCTTCCCAGAAGCCTTTGACGTTTTGGCCTTGCCCCTTTTAATATGCTTCTTCTTTTGCACACCTCCAGTTGCCTTGGGCCCAGCCCTAGGTCCATGAGATGTCGATGCAAAGTGCGCCTCGTGCTTGTTGCCTTTATGAAGCTCATTTTTAGCCTCCTTTAGAGTTGACAGTAACTCTCCAAGAGTATCACTGTTGTTCATCAAATTATAATTTATGATGAACTGTCTCCAGGAATCGGGGAGAGATTGCATGATCATATCCACAGTAATCTCTGCCTCAAAGACTATCCCTATGTTTTCCAGCTCATCGATGTCAGCAATCATCTGTGCCACGTGGGACTCAACAGACAGGCCTGCTGTCATGCGTGAGCGAAAGAGCTTCTTCACTAACTCGTACCTCTACATCCTCTTGTTAGAGCGATACAGATCTTGCAACCTCGCTAACATATTATAAGGATCCAAGTCCCTATTTTGTCTACGAAAGTGCTGAGTCATTGAAGCAAGCATAATGGACTGAGTTGTGTCACAATCATCACTGTGATTCTTCCAAAGCTCCAGCTTAAGTGTCTCATTCGGTCCGGGCTTAGGCCCAAGAGGTATTTGTAAAATATACAACAGCCTCTCTGAACCTAGGACAATCCTAAGGTTCATTTCCCAATCTACAAAATTCGTGCCCTTGAAGACATTTTCTCCCATGATAATGTCACGGACATTTCCTTTGCCTGTCATCTTGACTACGATAGTCCAACTATCTAGTCAACAATAATGGGTATAGTCTAACTGTTACATAGAAAAATAACAATATATTAGTCCAACTAATAAAGTAATTTTGACGAAATTATTTGAAAGCACGTAAAGCTAAGTATCTGAATGAAATTGCAAATTCAATACTAGCCTCCCACTATTTTTCGGCGAGCCTCTAACCCTCTGTCGAGTACTCGGGAAACATAGTTTCCTAGTGGGCTAGGATCCCGTTAAATAACATACAACCTTGACTTTGGCCAACAAGCTGTATGAAACTTAACTTGGTAGATCTCGAAGATCAATTGGATCTCATCCAATTCCTAGATCCGGTAGGTGGACATCCAAGTCCGAAACATATATACAGTATATATGCCAATATATCCAATATATTTTCCTAACCTTTTTTCCTCTGAATCAACTAAGCATTGGCTTTGGCACAACAAGCTTAATGATTCCAGTTAAGCGGGACCCATTGACATGGAAAACTTCGTAATCAATGTCGATGGACAAGAAGTGATCTTGACTTTGGCCAACAAATCACAACTTGGACAAGACACCGATATAGAAAAAACTTTCATGATTCAAACACATCCGCAATTGACAAAGGTCTTGACTTTGGCCAACAAACCAATGCCAACTTTGGATCTTGAGTAAGAATCACTCAACGGAAGGAAAAACGCTCAATATGTTTTTGAGGATTTTTCGCGTAAATTGGCATCCAATTTATTATCTTTGATTAGGTCTCATCAAACACCCATAAGCATGCTTCTAAAACATCATAAGGCGCAAAAGTAAATTAATAACAATATGCGGATGGATATTTAAAAAGATTGTTCCTAGAACAAATCGCTCCATTTGCTCTCCCCGACTAGAACTATTCTAACTCCTACCTTTTACAAAATACAATAAAGAAACCTCATTTGAATTGATGGGAATAGGTGATAAGAGAATTACAAGGAGTAAAGAGATTAAAGGCTGGACACGTAGGCCCAATTTAATAAATTCTAAACTTATTACAATTTCCAAAATTGCCCTTGCCCTTCTAATATCTATCCGATATACATTATTCATACAACACATTTATGTATTCAATCAAAACATGTTTATTTCAATCAATCTAATCCAATTAATTAATCTTTGATTAATGACCATCCAATGTTCAAACAATGATTTGATTTGCGCGAGTCCAACTCATTTAAGAATAAATACTTTTGAGTACGTATTCTTGAATTATATCGAACTACAACTTAAATCCAATTTATTTGTATTCAATACTAATTGTAATTTAATTCCAAATTAAATATTTACACTTATATAGTTGCCTTAAAGACTTGGATTCCAAATCCAATCTTGATGGAAAAGGCCCAATAACATCCAATGTCATTTTAATCAAAGTCCAATGGGCTTTTAATTGATTCTTAAGGCATGTGCTTTGGCCATAATGGATCAAACCCAAAATGCCAAGGCCCAATAGGAATCACCCTATTGCCATCAAATCAACTTAGTCCCATTAGGCCCAATCAAATTCTTTAAAGGGCCAAGTGATGTATTTGGACTTCATGGATTTGGTTTTGGGCCCAATTGGATCCAATCCAAAAGTCCAAAACCAAACTTGGTCAAACCAAGCTCATTATACCCAAATACACACTTTTAGCCCAATTCATTTTAAAGGCATATTATCATAATTATAATATTCCAAATATCATAATTATTTTAATTAAAGTGTATTAGCCATAATTAATTAATTAAACTCAATATTTCCAAAATATCAATTAACTTAATTAATTATGCTTAAACTAATAATTCATGCTTAACATAAAATCAAACCAAAACACATCATTGCATGCTTGAGACATATTGAAGCCCAAGATCATCATTTCATGCTCAACATGCACTTTGGTTTTAACATGAACATTATAGACATTGATTCTAATCAAATTAAACCAACTATCATCATTTAAACATGCATCTAAACACATTATTTCATGTTACAAAAAACAAAAACCTGCAGTGCAAGGACTAGGACCATTCGACCAAGCTATAGATTTTGTATTTTTTGATTCTTTTGATTTATTTCAAATCTAATCATACATAACTCTAAGTTATCATGTTGTAAACATACTCAAAGCATCAATTTCAAAAAATCATGCTCAAAATATAAAAGCCCCAAATTTTTAGTTTCAAGAACCCTAGAAATTATCATGCTTAAATTAGGCTCATGATACCATTGTTAGTGTTCCTAGAACATTCATAGGATCTAATAAGCATGAAAAAAAATTGATATGATCATTATAAGGTGCGGAATAAACTTACAATTTTTGATAGAGCTTTAAAAATTTTGAAAGTAAGATCTCCAAGATCCAACCTTTTGGATGATTCCAAGCTTTTGAGTAGTTTCCCTATCACCTTTGTTCACTTCCAAAGTGCTAGCTTTTTATTGATTTGAAAACAAATCAAAGAGAGAAGGGGGATGTGATTTTCGGCCAAGCCTTGGAGCTTTAGGGTTTGTGTTTTCAATTTTTGTTAAGTGTAACCAAGTGTAGAGATGCCTTTTGTCAATTACCTTTAGGTGAAACCATTTCACCTTTTACCCTAAACAAGGTAGATATGGGTAAATGGTTTTCAAAAAGTAAAACAAGGTGGTTGTGTGGTGGGAACACCTACCACACATGGGCTCCAAATATTTGAATTCGAAATTCAAATATCTCTACGAACATTTGCCGCGGCTCAGTTCCGTTTAATCCGATTAAACGAACCTTCATCGCTAAATAATTAAATCTAATTTAATTAAATGACGATGCCTCGCAAATATATTACGAACATCATTCATGAACTAATTCTAAATTAATTCGTTCGTTCGTATTAAAGTCCGACTTTAATCTCGTAATGAAATCCAATTCATTTTAATACATCTGATATATTAATTTTAGCCTATTTGAATAAATTAAATAGAAAAATCAAATTTAACTATTAAATTTATTTTACCGATTAATTCCAAATTAATAGCGTTCTTTCTATACTGAACACATTTAATCCCAAATTAAATAAAGACCTTATTAATCCCAGATTAATTTTCTCTCTCTAAATTAATCCCAGATTAATTCTAATTTAAGTCAACTGTCATCGGTGAATCTTTGGGAAGCGACCCAAGAGATCTCTGGATATGTTGGCAGTAAATTCGGTTATCGGACTATCCGATAAAGTGAGTACCTCGTACCAATTGCATACCGATTTATAAGACATGGTTGGCTTCTAGCAAAGCACTGTGCCTACTCAATTCTACCCAATTCTCCAGAAATATTCTTACTGGAATATATAATCTATGTCAGACGTAGAATACCAGTATCTCGTATTGCGATCCAGTATCAGATGTCACGTGCTAGGCCTGGGGCTGGAATAGTGTCTGCCTCGTACGAAGCACATATCAGATATCAAACAACTAGTCTCTTTGAATCGGATAATCATGACCTTGTCACATTATCCCGATGGTTGCAACACAATAGAGAACGAGTTATGAATCCCTGCATGATCATCATCTCCATATTCTGGAGTGATACTCCCGTCTTGACATCACATCCAATACACTAAGATTCTCGATAAACCCAATAGAGGCGCACACGGAACCTGTTAAAGCCCTGGACGACCAAAACCAAAGTTTACCGATTATCGTAAGTATTAGCATTATAAGTCTCAGGTTAAGACCAAAAACATCTACCCTGACGCGTGTTGGACAGTTATGACCAATAGCGTCACTATTTGTACAGATCATAGTGCTGTTGTACAAATTAACTATGTAACAAAGGAGATTACACTCTAATCATTTGTGATTAGATCACCTTAGATATATAAATGATAGGAGGTCCTTATGATTTGTTCCTAGATTGAGAATGATATGAGACAGTATCAATCAACGAAGGATAAATCATTAAACATCCCTAGTCAGAGCATTGTCGAGATTAGACATCGATAGATGCGTAAAAGACTAGTATTACACATGTGCGTGTTATGTGAAACATAACGGCATAGTTCTCGTATATCTGGGTATAGGATACTCAGGCAAGTGTAATAGGAGGTTGTGTTTTCACCGATGGTACGGGAAACAGCTTCGCTCTGGATTAGACCACCGTAGAATCCCATTGGTAGTATGACTTTGTGTATGTGGGAGTCTATAATCAGGGTAGGTGTATTTGGTCTTAACCTGAGACTTGCACCGCTAATTCTTGCGACAATCAATATACTTTAGTTGAGGTCGTCCAGGGCTTTAACAGGTTCTGTGTACGCCGATGCTGGGTATATTGAGAATCATAGTGTATTGGGTGTGATGCCAAGACGGAAGTGTCACTCCAGTCATATGGAGATGATGGTCACGTAGGATACGGTATTAGTGCTCTTATATGCTGCGTGGCTATCGGGATATTATGACTCGGTCGAGTATATCCGATTATAGAGACTAGTTACCAGACATCAGAAATGTGCTTCGTATGGGGCAGACACATATCCAGCCTCAGGCCTAGCACGTGATCATCCGATACTGGATCGAAATATGCAATACTACATATTCTACGCCTGATATAGATCACATATTCCTGTAAGGATATTTCCGAAGAATTGGATAGGCATGGCGCTTTGCTAGGGGCCAACCTTGTCTTGTAAATTGGTAAAACGTAATACTTGGTACTTACGTGTTCGGATAGTCCGACGACCTAATTTACTGCCAACATATCCGGAGATCTCATGGGTCGCTTCCCAATTTTACACCGATGACGTATGACTCGCATTATATATTAATCTAGGATTAATTGCGGAGATATTTTATCTATGATAAAATATCAATTTAAAGAGAGAGAACGATTAATTTGGAATTAATCGATAAATAATATATTTGATATATTAAACGAAATTGGATTTCGATTAGGAATTAAATTAGATTTTAATTCGGGCACTTAAATTAATTTAGAATTAATTCTCGAGCGACGTGATTAGTAAATTGGATTTATTAACGAGGCATCGAGAAAATCGTTAATTTAGAATTATTGAAACCGAGCTCGGTATGTGTTTGTGAAGTTACGTCGATTTTGAATCATGTGCCGCAAGTCGCATCGCAAATCACATCGCAAGTCATAAAAGTCAAATCACTTTTTGGAAAAGTAACTTTGACTCTTTGACTTTGACCTTTAAGATTTGGAGGGAAATTTTGGGGGGAAAAGACTTTTAACTTTTTGGAAAAGTTAAAGGCTTTTCCTTTTCACATTTTACCAAGGGTAAAAGAATTTTAAAAAGGTGATTACTTTTGTTTTATTTCCTTTTGGAAAAGAAAATAAATGGTAAAACATTTTAGTAATTTTGGAAATTATATAAGTGAAGTGTTGGACACCTTTTCCCTTAACCTAACCACAAAAAATCCCTTCTCTTTCTCTCTACCTAGTTCACTCCCAAAGACAGTGAACTGCACTGTTTGGGCGTGAATGATGATGGCTTTTTGGGTAAGTTTTGTGGCAAAATAGCCAAGTGTTAGCACACCGAGAGTTATACGAAGGTGTTAGGGAAACCCACCCACGAGCCGGGAATCGTTTAACGAAGATTGGAGCTCGAAATCTTGGATTCTTGAAGACTCAAAACTGAAATTTTTGAGCAGTGGACTGCATGTAGTGGGCGCACCTTGGAGTGTGAAAAATGGTTTTATTCGTCTTCAAATCGTCTCAACCGATCAATGTAAGTATTTCGCAACTTCTTTGATATGTATTTCAGACATCTTCATGCTTGTTTGATGATCTTAGGACCTAGAATAAAACAAACAATGGCATCAAGAGCCTAGGTTCAAGCATGAAAGTTTAGGGCTTAAAATTTAGGTATTTTGTATTTGAGCATGATTTGAATAAATTGGATTTTTAAGTATGCTTAATACATGTTTAATTGAATATTGATTAGATCAATTTCATGAATTAATGTTTGAAACATTTTTCCCCAAATATTAATGTTGGCCTAAAATGATAAATTGGGTATTTTGAATTTGAGCATGATTTTATGAAATTGGATGATTAGGTATGCTTAAATATGGTTGAATTGAAGATTGATTGGATCAATTTCATGAAAATGTGATTGGATCATTTTTCCCCAATTTTCTTAAGGTGGCCGAATGTAATAAGCCCTAATTCTCTTGGAATTTTGATTTTTTGTTCATTAGATGAATTGGAAATCATTTGGGTTTATGATTTAATGTCGATTGTGTAATTAATTGGATTGAATTTGAATCGGACATAAAATCCCCAAATTACCAAGACTTTGAAGCATGAAAATGGGTTTGATTTTTCATTAAATGTGTGGGCATGTGATAATGAAATTGTGCATGATTAATTGTATAAATTAATGTTTTAGAAATGTTAATTTGGGTAATTAATCATGTAATACACTTTAGGTTAATTAAATGTGAAATTGGATTTTTGTATTTAATTAATTGGGCCTTAAAATTGGATTTGGGCTTTTAAAGTTGTCATTGGGCTTGTTGGGCTTTGTTGTACAAAGTTGGGTTTAGGCAAATTGGATTGGATCCAATTGGGCCCAAAACCGCTTCCATAAAGCCCAAATGCGACTTAATGAACCTTTAAAGTTTAATTGGGCCTAATGGGCCAAGATTGATTTATGGGCTTATGGGGTAAATCCCGGATTGGATTTTGGTTATTCGGTTTGACCCGAGTTGACCAAAAGTCCACGCCTTAAGAAATCAATTAAAAGCCCATTGGACTTTAATTGAATTGACGTTGGACGTTAATCGGTCTTTGAGACGCATTGCGATTAAATTTGGAATTTAAGTCGTAAAAGGTTTATTATTAAAGTGTAATATTTAATTTGGAATTAAATAACGAATTAGAATTTAATGCATATTAAATTGGATTTAATGACGTAGTTTAATTAAATTCGAGAATTCGTACTTTGAGTACTTATTCGCAAAACGAGTTTGACTCGATCAAAATCAAATCGTTGTTTGAACATTGGATGATCACTAATTATCAGATTAATTAATTTGATTAGATTGATTGATAACATGCTTGTGTGAATACTTGGTTGTGATGAATGAATAGTGTATATCAGATGGATATTAGTCGGGTGGGGGCAATTTTGGAAATTGTTGTAATAAATTTGATTTATTAAATTGGACCTGCGTGTCCAGCCTTATCACCTCTATTCTATTTGTATTCTCTTCTCACCTATTCCCCTCAATATATATGAGGTTTCTTTAGAAGTGTAGTGTAACGGGTAGAAGTGATACAAGTGCTAGCTTGAGAGAGAAAAAGAGAGATTTGATCTAGGATCAATGTGTTAAGTATCCATCCGCATATCATTATTGTTTATTTTCATATGCGCTTTACTATGTATTTAGAATGCATGTTTAAGGGTGTATGATGATGAGACCTTAACAAAGATAATAAATTGGTAGCCAATTTGCACGCGAAAAACCCTCATCAAATATCATGCGTTTTTCCTTCCACTGAGTGATTCTTACTCAAGATCCGAGATTGGCATTGGGTTGTTGGCCAAAGCCAAGCCCTTTGTCCGTCGAAGATGTGTTTGAATCACGAGAGCTTTGTTCTATATCGGTGTCTTGTCCAAGTTGTGTTTTGTTGGCCAAAGTCAATACCACTTCTTGTCCATCGACATTGATTGCGAAGCTTTCCATGGTAAATGGGTCGCGCTTGACTTGGATCATTAAGCTTGTTGTACGAAAGCCAAGGCTTAGTTGATTCAGAGGAAAAAGGTTAGGCAATACATTGGATGTATTGGCATATATAAGATATATGTTTAGGATTTGGATATCCGCCTACTGGATCTAGGAATTGGATTGGATCCAATTGATCTTAGAGAACTACCTAGTTAAATATCATACAATTTGTTGGCCAAAGTCAAGATTGTGTGTTATTTAATGGGATCCTAGCCCACTAGGAAACACGGTTTCCCGAGTACTCGACAGAGGGTTAGAGGCTCACCGAAAAATAGTGGGAGGCAAGAATTGAATTTGCAATACTCGTTCAATTACTTGCCATACGCGCTCAATCAAATATCATCGTTGTTATGATTTAAATGTCAGTTAGACTAATATTTAAATCGTTGTTTTATTAAATAGTTGGACTATATATTCAAACTATTCAATTATAGTTGATTTTATAATTGGATTACAGTAATCAATATAATTGATTTTAATCTATTGAATTATAGTTGATTAAATAGTTAGACTATTGTAATCATTATAATTATTTGTACCTTAATTATTGATTAAATAGTTGGACTATTAAAATGAAGATATATTGAAAGATTGGACATTTAAAACATAATCTTGGATTAAAATGTTTAAATGGTTTAATTTTCAAATTGGGAATAATTTCAGGATGGTCCTGGAAATAAATAATAAGTTACTTTATTTGATAAAATAACTTGTTAAGCCTAAGCTCAGAATTAAGCAAATAAGTAAAGCATAATATTTGGAAGGTTTATGCAATGATAACTTTAGTGCTTAATCCAACATACTTGTCATAAATCTATGTTTAGATTTAAGAAGTATTAAAATTGCAATTAATAACTCTTGGAGAGTTAATGACTATTCTCAAGGAGATAAAGTCAAACTTTACAATTAGGCTAATAGCGCAAGGCGCACCTTACTTCAATATTCTAGAAACCCAAGGCTCGGCCGAATGCTTCTGAAATATTGAAAATGGTAAAGGCAAAATCATTAAGATCTTCTGGGAAGATAAAGAACATATCCCAAAATGACTGCCGTTTGGATATGGCAGACATGACGGAATTAAAGAAAGAGCAGGCTCTGACTTTAAATATATTCGTCATTATTATGTTCACTACTAGTATTGAAATTGGATTTTAAAATACTTAATGTGGTACATAAAATATATGTATTGATGCTCAGAATCTACTGTGAGCAGGATACTGTCTTCAAGCTGAGATTAATCTGCGAATCGGAAACGGGACGAAAGTCGCTGTGTCGATCGTAGATACCTAAGTTTAGGAACTACCCTTGGGGTATGTACTTAAATTAGGAAACTGTTATAATGTAACTAGCTAGACTCGAAACATTATCTCTATATCAGTGTTAATCCGTTGCGGATAAACCTTTATATTCTAGAACACTAAAGTGTTTCATTATATAAAGATGATATTTGATATAAACACATTAGATGTGAATTCACAGTATTTATGTTTGAATATAAATAAATCTCATACATATAACATGACAAACAAATAGCTTAAACTGATTTGATCAAAAGAAACTAATTGTGGCATTATTGTCCATGACACATGTAAACCAGAATCGTATATCCACACTTTTGAAGAATGGGTACTAGGACTAATTTGTTTCCAATTAAATAAAGTCTACGAATCTAGCTTATTAGGCAAAGTGCCTAAAGCACTATTTACTTGGTAAAAGTGTAAATGCCACAGATCTGTTAGCCCTAGTTCATAGTGAAGCAAGAGGGGCCCATGTCTAGCTAGGCTAGAGATGGATATGAATATTTTGTGACCTATACGGATGTGGCATCACGTTATGGTTATGTGTTTCTTTTAAAGAACATAAATCAGAAACTTTTTGAGTTTCGACACGAAATAGACAAACAGATCGGCTAAAGTATTAAACCGTCACGGTAAGACCAAAATGGAAATACTTAAGCAATAAGTTTCACATATACTTGAAAGAGTATAGTATTCTTTCAAATGAGGACTCTCCCGAGAGACTCGTCAGTTTGACGGTGTGTCCATATGGAGAAACCGAATTTTGTTGGACATGATAAGGTTTATCATGAGTCGCTCTGAACTATCGTTTCCTTCAACGGATATGCATTAACAGGCAAAACTTATTTAGAATAAGGTTCCATGAAAATCAATATGAAAGAATTCATATTGGATATGAACGGGAAAGAAACTGGGTTTCACATTCCTGTAGATTTGGGTATGCTGGGCATATGTTTGGATGATACCAAACTAAAACCCCTAATCGGATAAGTGCCAAATGTAGGTTATCCTAGGAAAAACCATAAGTATAGTACTTATAACAACTCACTTGAAAACAATTGTAATTGTTGCTCACCATGCGGTATTCCTTAGAGAAATACCGATATGCAGTGGTAAAGTGGGAGGATAGTAAAAACTCAATGAAAATCGGAGTGATACTTTTCAAGGCACGAAGTCCTTAATGGAACACAAATAGTTCATTAAGGATGAAACTATACCAGATCTTCAAATACACAAGAACCGCGTAGATTGGGAGAGAATCAGAAAACAACCTGGGGTATGGGTTTCTGATGTCACCTCATAAAGATGTCAATCTTATTAAGGAAGACAAACCGACTACGAATGAGGAAGTAATACAAGGTATTGACTCCCTTTTATGGCAAAGTGCCATGAGTCCGAAATGGATTCCATATAAAACAACTATGTTAAGATACTAGTTGATGTAGCATAAGGCATTGTGCCTATAGGTACTGTATAAGTCTTCAATGAAGACATACATGGAAGGTAACATACCAACGTACAAAGCTAGGCTTGTAGCGGAAAGGTATCGTTATCAACATTGTGTTGATTATGGTTCAACCTTTTACCTTTGCCACGGTAAATCCATTTGGATAATGCTTGCTGTAGCTGCACGTTTCATTTATGAAATGTGTATTAAAGATCAAAATTGCTTTCCTTAAACGAAACCTTTTGGAGGATGTTTATAACATCCTGATGATTTTGTCGTACCTAAACCAGCAAACTAGGTGTTTGCTGTTGTTCGATCCATGTTTGGATTGATTGAAGCAAGGAATAGGTTCTTGGAACTAACATTTTGTTGTAATCATAACGGTGTATGATGATTTTAGTTCAAAAACGAAAATGATTCTTGTGTATATAAGGAGGTTAGTAGTGGAGCGCACTGACAATGAATGTCCTGTATAAATAATGATAACAATATCATTTCTTGGAAATGAAATTCTCATAATGACAATCAAAGAAAGCTTGGCTTTCGAGAAAATTCTCCGTAGAATTATTGGGAGTAACAACCTTTATTCTAGGAATAAAGATCTACTGGGATAGATTAAGTTGTTAAAACTCTGCGAGAACTCGTACATTGAAAAATGTACGTGACCTGGTGGTGTCTCATACGCTTTGAGCATATGGATTCACGATCAGGCCAATCCAAGTGATAGTCACTGGATTGATGTTAAGAACATCCGTTAGAATCTTAGGGATCTAAGGATGCTGTCTTAATCTGTGGAGAGAATGAGAACTTGAAGTGACTGGGATCACTACTGTAAGTTTCCAAACCGATACAACGACTAAAAGTCGCAAACGGTACTATACAGTTTGAATAACGGTACAGTGAGCTGGAAATATTCCAAGCAAGATACTATTACCGAATAGATAACAAATGTGGATTATTGCTGCAGCTGAGGCAGCAATAGAAGCCATCTGGGTCAATAAATAAATCTAATTGGATTAGATATAGTTCTGTTAGCGGCTGAGCTGGACGTCAGCACAGGCTAAAGAATTAATGGTCTCATCAACGATCCAGATACATACTTCGACTATTCATCTGATTCGTTCGGATCATACATCATGGTGATGTGATGATCGAATAAATCGCGTTAGATGATAATCATATAAATCCGCTGACGAAAGCAGTTTCTCATCAGTTTGAGCCAACCGTACATAGTTCGGGTGTTAGACACTAGAGTGACTGGCTATAGGCCAAGTGGGAGATTGTTGGACAGTTATGACCCATAGCGTCACTATTTGTACAGATCATAGTGCTGTTGTACAAATTAACAATGTAACAAAGGAGATTGCACTCTTATCATTTGTGATTAGATCACCTTAGATATATAAATGATAGGAGGTCCTTATGATTTGTTCCTAGATTGAGAATGATATGAGACAGTATCAATCAAAGAAGGATAAATCATTAAACATCCCTAGTCAGAGAATTGTCGAGATTGGACATCGATAGATGCGTAAAAGACTAGTATTACACTTGTGCGTGTTATGTGACACATAACGACATAGTTCTCGTATATCTGGGTATATGATACTCAGGCAAGTGTAATAGGAGGTTGTGTTTTCACCGATGGTACGGGAAACAGCTTCGCTCTGGATTAGACCACCGCAGAATCCCAGGGTAGGTGTATTTGGTCTTAACCTGAGACTTGCACCGCTAATACTTGCGACAATCAATATACTTTAGTTGAGGTCGTCCAGGGCTTTAACAGGTTCTGTGTACGCCGATGCTGGGTATATTGAGAATCATAGTGTATTGGGTGTGATGCCAAGACGGAAGTGTCACTTCAGTCATATGGAGATGATGGTCACGTAGGATACGGTATTAGTGCTCTTATATGCTGCGCGGCTACCGGGATATTATGACTCAGTCATGTATATCCGATTATAGAGACTAGTTACCAGACATCCGACATGTGCTTCGTACGGGGCAGACACATATCCAGCCCCAGGCCTAGCACGTGATCATCCGATATTGGATCGAAATACGCAATAATACGTATACTACGCCTGATATAGATCACATATTCCTGTAAGGATATTTCCGGAGAATTGGGTAAGCATGGCGCTTTGCTAGAGGCCAACCTTGTCTTGTAAATTGGTAAAACATAATACTTGGTACTTACGTGTTTGGATAGTCCGACGACCGAATTTACTGCCAATATATCCGGAGATCTCATGGGTCGCTTCCCAATGATACACCGATGACGTATGACTCGCATTATATATTAATCTGGGATTAATTTGAAGAGAGAGAAAATTAATCTGGGATTAATTGCGGAGATATTTTATCTAGGATAAAATATCAATTTAAAGAGAGAGAACGATTAATTTGGAATTAATCGATAAATAATATATTCGATATATTAAACAAAATTGGATTTCGATTAGGAATTAAAATTAGATTTTAATTCGGGCACTTGAATTAATTTAGAATTAATTCTCGAGCGACGTGATTAGTAAATTGGATTTATTAACGAGGCATCGAGAAAATCATTAATTTAGAATTATCGAAACCGAGCTCGGTCTGTGTTTGTGAAGTTACGTTGATTTTGAATCACGTGCCGCAAGTCGCATCGCAAATCACATCGTAAGTCATAAAAGTCAAATCACTTTTTTGAAAAGTAACTTTGACTCTTTGACTTTGACCTTTAAGATTTGGAGGGAAATTTTGGGGGGAAAAGACTTTTAACTTTTTGGAAAAGTTAAAGGCTTTTCCTTTTCACCTTTTACCAAAGGTAAAAGAATTAAAAAAAGGTGATTACTTTTGTTTTATTTCTTTTTGGAAAAGAAAATAAATGGTAAAACATTTTAGTAATTTTGGAAATTATATTAGTGAAGTGTTGGACACCTTTTCCCTTAAGCTAATCACAAAAAATCCCTTCTCTTTCTCTCTACCTAGTTCACGCCCAAAGGCAGCGAACTGCACTGTTTGGGCGTGAATGATGATGGCTTTTTGGGCAAGTTTTGTGGCAAAATAGCTAAGTGCTAGCACACCGAGAGTTATACGAAGGTGTTAGGGAAACCCACCCACGAGCCGGGAATCGTTTGACGAAGATTGGAGCACGAAATCTTGGATTCTTGAAGACTCAAAACTGAAATTTTTGAGCAGTGGACTGCTTGCACTGGGCGCACCTTGGAGGGCTGAAAAATGGTTTTGTTCGTCTTCAAATCGTCTCAACCGATCAATGTAAGTATTTCGAAACTTCTTTGATATGTATTTCACACATCTTCATGCTTGTTTGATGATCTTGGGACCTAGAATAAAACAAACAAAGCAGACTCCCATAGACACATATACATACTACCAATGGGATTCCGTGGGGTCTATCCAGAGCGAAGCTGTTTTCCGTATCATCGGTAAAACACAACCTCCTATCGCACTTGCATAAGTATCCTATACTTAAACATATGAGAACTATGCCGTTATGCCCTCACAATGCGCACAAGTGCAATACTAGTCTATTCCGCATTATCGATATCTAGTCTCGATAATACTACGACTAGGGATATTTACTGATTAAACCTTTATGGATTGATACTGTCTCATATCATCTCAATCCGGAACTAATCATATAGACTTTTACCATTTATATATCAAAGTAAATAAATTACGAAATGATAAAAGGCAATTTCAATATTACATAGTCAATTTTGTACAAAAACACAATGTCTTTTATAAACAGTGACGCTATGGGTCATAATTGTCTAACACGAATTAATTCTAAATTAATTCATTCGCCCGAATAAAAATATAATTTTAATTCCGCGTCGAAATCTAATTTCGATTAATATATCGAATATATTAATTTATCGATTAATTCCAAATTAATCGTTCTCTCTCTATAATTGATATTATATCCTAGATAAAATATCACTGCAATTAATCCCATATTAATTTTCTCTCTCTTCTAATTAATCCTAGATTAATTAAAGTACGAGTCACACGTCATTGGTGAATCTTCGGGAAGCGACCCATGAGATCCCCGGATATGTTGGCAGTAAATACGGTTGTCGGACTATCCGATCACGTACGTACCATGTATGACGTTTTACCAATTTACAAGACAATGTTAGCTTCTAGCAAAGCGCCATGCCTACCCAATTCTCTAGAAATATCCTTACAGGAATATAGTGATCTGTATCAGGCGTAGTATACGTAGTATTGCGTATATTGATCCAGTATCGGATGATCACATGCAAGGCCTAGGGCTGGTATAGTGTCTGCCACGTACGAAGCATATATCGGATAACGAGCAACTAGTCTCTTTATTTTCGGATAATCATGACCAAGTCATATTATCCCGATGGTTGCAACCCTTTATAGAACCAGTTCTGTATCCATGCGCGATCATCATCTCCATATGACTGGAGTGATACTTCCGTCTTGACATCACACCCAACACACTATGATTCTCAATATACCTAGCAGAGGCGTACACAAAACCGATTAAAGCCCTGGACGACCAAAACCAAAGTGTATTGATTGTTGCAAGTATTAGCGGTGCAAGTCTCAGGTCAAGACCAAATACACTTGGAATTCCGAGGGGGTCTATCCAGAGCGAAGCTGTTTTCCATACCATCGATAAAACACAACCTCCTATTACACTTGCATGAGTATCTTATACCCAAATATATGAGAACTATGCCGTTATTCCCTCATAACGCGCACAAGTGTAATACTAGTCTTTTACGTATTTATCGATGTCCAATCTCGATAATACTCTGACTAGGGATATTTAATGATTTATCCTTCATGGACTGATACTGTCTCATATCATTCTCAATCCAGGAACAAATCATAAGGACCTCCTATCATTTATACATCTTGGTGATCTAATCACAAATGATAAGAGAGCAATCTCCTTTGTCACATAGTTAATTTGTACAACAACACCATGATCTATACAAATAGTGACGCTATGGGTCATAACTGTCCAACACAAACATCATCGGTGAATCTTCGGGAAGCGACCCAAGAGATCCCTGGATATATTAGCAGTAAATATGGTCGTCAGACTATCTGAACACGTACAACCCTCGTACTACATTTTTACCGATTTACGAGACAAAGTTGGCTTCTAGCAAAGCGCCATCCCTACCCAATTCTCCAGGAATATTCTTACTGGAATATAAGATCTATATCAGGCGTAGTATACCGTAGTATTGCGTATTGCGATCCAGTATCGGATGTCACGTGCAAGGCCTGGGGCTGGATTAGTATCTGCCCCGTACGAAGCACATATCACAAGCAACTAGTCTCTTTGAATCGAATAATCATGACATTGTCATATTATCCCGATGGTTGCAACACTATAGAGAACCAGTTCTGAATCCCTGCGTGATCATCATCTCCATATGTCTGAAGTGATACTCCCGTCTTGACATCACATCCAATATACTACGATTGTTAGTGTTCCTAGAACATGCCGAGGATCTAATAAGCATGAAAAACATTAAATAAGAACATTATAAGTTGCGGAATACTTACAACGAATGAATTTGAGCTTTAAAATTTTTGTGAAGATGATCTCCAAGATCCAAGCAAAGTGTTGATTCCAACTCTTGAAGATGTTTCCCTATCACCTTTGTTGACTTGCTTAAGTGCTAGCTTTTGATTTGAAGAAAAAAATCAAAGAGAGATGGAGAGGGAAGCTCACGCCCAAGGAGGCTTGTCCAGGGTTTGTATTTTTCAACTTATGTCAAAAGTGTGTAGAGAGTTGCTTTTGGTAAAACCCTTTTACCCTTTTCACCAAAACTTGGTAGTTGGGTAAATGGTTTTACCAAAACCAATACAAGGTGGTTGGTTGGTTGGTGGCTTGGCATAAATGCCAACTACCACAACCTACCGCACATGTGAAGTGGGCCCCACTTATTTGAATTCAAAATTCAAGTATCTCTACGAACATTTGACGAGGCTCGGTTCCGTGTAATTCGATTAAACGAACCTTCGTCGCTAAATAATTAAATCTAATTTAATTAAATAACGATGCCTCGCAAATATATTACGAACGTCGTTCACAAACTAATTCTAAATTAATTCATTCGTTCGTATTAAAGTCCGACTTTAATCTTGTAATGAAATCCAATTCATATTAATATATCTGATATATTAATTTTAGCCAATTTGAATAAAATAAATAGAAAAATCAAATTTAACTATTAAATTTATTTTACCAATTAATTCCAAATTAATCGCGTTCTATCTCTACTGAACACATTTAATCCCAGATTAAATAAAGCCCCAATTAATTCCAGATTAATTTTCTCTCTCAAAATTAATCCCAGATTAATTCTAATTTAAGTCAACTGTCATTGGTGAATCTTTAGGAAGCGACCCAAGAGATCTCTGGATATGTTGGCAGTAAATCCGGTTATCGGACTATCCGATAAAGTGAGTACCTCATACCACGTGCTTACCGATTTACAAGACATGGTTGGCTTCTAGCAAAGCACCGTGCCTACCTAATTCTCCAGAAATATTCTTACTGGAATATATGATCTATGTCAGGCGTAGAATACGTAGTATCTCGTATTGCGATCCATTATCAGATGTCACATGTTAGGCCTGGGGTTGGAATAGTGTCTACCCCGTACGAAGCACTATCGGATATCAAGTAACTAGTCTATTTGAATCGGATAATCATGACCTTGTCATATTATCCCGATGGTTGCAACATAATAGAGAACTAGTTATGAATCCATGTGTGATCATCATCTCCATATGTCTGAAGTGATACTTCCGTCTTGACATCATATCCAATACACTACGATTCTCGATAAACCCAATAGAGGCGTACACAGAACCTGTTAAAGCCCTGGACGACCAAAACCAAAGTTTACCGATTGTCGCAAGTATTAGCGATGTAAGTCTCAGGTTAAGACCAAATACACCTACCCTGACGCGGACTCCCATAGACACATATTATATACTACCAATGGGATTCCGCGGGGTCTATCCAGAGCGAAGCTGTTTTCCGTACCATAGGTAAAACACAACCTCCTATCGCACTTGCATAAGTATCCTATACTTAAACATATGAGAACTATGCCTTTATGCCCTCACAACACGCACAAGTGCAATACTAGTCTATTCCGCATTATCGATGTCCAGTCTCGATAATACTACGACTAGGGATATTTAATGATTAAACCTTTATGGATTGATACTGTCTCATATCATCTCAATCCAGAACTAATCATATGGACTTTTACCATTTATCTATCAAAGTAAATAAATTACGAAATGATAGAAGGCAATTTCATTACTACATGGTCAATTTTGTACAAAAACACAATGTCTTTTACAAACAGTGATGCTATGAGTCATAATTGTCTAACAATCTCCCACTTGGCCTATATCCAATCACTCAAGCATCTAACACCTGAACTATATATATGTTTCTCAAACTTTTGCTGTGAAATAGCTTTCGTCAGCGGATCTGCAATGTTGTCATCTGATACGACCTTCTCGATCTTCATATCGCCACGATGTATGATCTCACAAATCAGATGGAAACGTCTAAGAACATGCTTGGATCGTTGATGAGACCGTGGTTCCTTAGCCTGCGCTATAGCCCCGTTATTGTCACAAAATAATGGAACGGGCTCAGCTGCCAACAGAACTACTCCTAATCCAATTAGGAATTTACGGATCCAAACTGCCTCTTTTGCTGCTTCAGCTGCAGTAATATACTCCGCTTCTGTTGTTGAATCGGAAATAGTCTCTTGCTTGGAAGATTTCCAGCTTACTGCTCCGTTGTTCAAACAAAATATGTACCTTGATTGTGACTTAGAGTCGTCTTTATCGGTTTGGAAACTTGCATCGGTATACCCAGTTACCTCAAGTTCTCCATCTCCATAAATTAAGAAAGCATCCTTAGTTCGTCTAAGATACTTAAGGATGTTCTTAACCGCCATCCAGTGACCATCACCTGGATCGGTCTGATAGCGACTAAACATGCTCAAAGTATACGAGACATCAGGTCGTGTACATATCATGGCATACATGATCGATCCGACTGCCGAGGCGAACGGTATCTGACTCATGCTGTTTCTCTCATCTTGAGTTTTAGGACACATGTCCTTAGATAGAGAGATGCCATGTGACACTGGTAACAGTCCCCCTTGGACTGATCCATGTTGAATCTTTTCAACACTTTGTCAATGTACGTGCTCTGGGAGAGTCCAATCAGCTTTCTAGATTTATCCCTGTAGGTCTTTATTCCTATAATAAAGGCTGCTTCTCCCAGATCTTTCATGGAGAATTTTAATGAAAGCCAAGCTTTCACCGATGTTAACATGGGAATGTCATTCCCATAAGCAATACATCGTCAACATAAAGGACAATGAATGTTAGTGAGCTCCCACTAACCTTCTTATATACACAATGATCATCCTCGTTTTGAATTAAATCATATTCTTTTATGATCTCATCAAAACGTTGGTTCTATGACCGCGATGCTTACTTTAGTCCATAGATGGACCGATTTAACTTACAAACCTTGTTTGTAAGTCTAGGCACGATAAAACCGTCAGGCTGTTGCATATAAACATCCTCTAAAAGGTTTCCGTTAAGGAAACCGGTTTTAACGTCCATCTGCTATATCTCGTAATCGAAATATGCAGCAATAGCAAGCATTATCCGAATGGATTTAATCATGGCAACAGGTGAGAAAGTTTCGTCGTAATCGACACCACGTCGTTGACGATACCCCTTCGCTACAAGCCTAGCTTTGTATGTTTGCACGTTGCCTTCCATGTCGGTCTTCTTCTTGAAGATCCATTTGCATCCAATAGGCTTTACGCCTTCTGGTGCATCAACCAATGTCCAAACTTGGTTGGTATACATGGAATCCATTTCGGACTTCATGGCCTCTTGCCATAAAGCGGAATCGATAACTTGTATCGCTTCCTCATACGTAGCCGGTTCGTCATCCTCAATGAGATTAATATCTACATGAGGTGAGATCAGAAACCCATACCTCTCAGGTTGGTTCCTAACTCTCTCCGACCTAAGCGGTCCTTGTGTAATAGAAGATTGTGGTACAGTCTCATCCCGGATGGACTGTTCTTGTTCCGTTGAGGATTCTATGCCTGGAGCAGTATCACTCCGATTTTCATCGAGTTCTACTTTCCTCCCACTAACCACTGTATTTAGGAATTCCTTCTCAAGGAAAACAGCATGTAGAGCAAAAAATACTTTATTCTCTCGTGGGTGATAAAAGTAATATCCTTTGGTTTCCCTAGGATATCCTACGAATAGGCATTTATCCGATTTGGGCTCAAGTTTGGTACCTTCCAAACGTTTGACGTATGCCCAGCATCCCCAAATCTTTAGGAATGAGAAACCTGGTTTCTTTCCTGTCCATATCTCATATGGTGTCTGTTGTACAGACTTTAACGGAACCTTATTCAAAATAAGAACTACACTGTTTAATGTATATCCCCAGAAGGAAATAGGTAGCTCAGTGCGACTCATCATAGACCTTACCATGTCCAACAGAGTTCGGTTCCTCCATTCGGATACACCGTTTAATTGCGGTGTTCCAGGAGGTGTCCACTGTGAAAGAATACCATATTCTTTCAAGTAATCTAGAAACTCATGCTCAAGTATTCACCACCATGGTCCGACCGTAATGTCTTTATACTCTTGCCGGTCTGTTTTTCAACTTCGTGTCGAAACTCTTTGAATTTCTCAAAAGATTCCGACTTGTGTCTGATAAGATACACATAACCATAACGCGATGCATCATCCATAAAGGTTACGAAGTATTCGAATCCACCTCTAGCCTGGCAAGACATGGGCCCACAAACATCACTATGAACGAGGGCTAACAGTTCGGTGGCGCGTACACCTTTACCGCTAAAAGGTGATTTAGGCATTTTGCCTAATAAGCAAGATTCGCAGACGTCATATGAATTTGGATCAAATCCGTCCAAGTACCCACTCTTCGAAAGTGTGGATATGCGAGTCTTGTTAATGTGTCCCAGTAGAAAGTGCCACATATAAGTTTCATCTTTGTTACTTAGTTTGAGCATTTTGTTTGTTACATTATATGTTTGAGATTGATTTATATTTAAATATAAAGACCATTATTAGCATCAGCTGAACATATCTCAAAATCATCTTTATAAACAAAACACCCAGTGTTTTAGAATACAAAAGTGTACCCGCATTGGGTCAAACAAGATACAGAGATAATATTCCTAGTCAAACTAGGTACATAATAACAGTCTGAAAGTTTAAGTAATGCCCCGAAGGCAGTTCTAAAACAAAAGTGCCAACGGCCAAAACGGTGACTAGTGCCCCATTTCCAACGCGTAGATCAACTCCTGAGGTCAGTCTCTGCTAATCTCTACAAATCCTGCCCATCAGTACATATGTGAGTACCACAACCAGAATCAAAAATCCAATTTTTAAAACTAGAAGTAGCAATGTTTATTTCAATAACAAACAAACCTGAAGTCGGTGTCTTGCCCGCTTTAATCTCCTTCTGAAGCGCCTTGTACTCGCGGCAGTACACTTCCAATGACCCCGCTTGCCGCACTATAGGCAAACATCATGAGATTTGCCCTTTGGCTTACCAGAAGCTTTTGACGATTTGGCCTTGCCCTTTTTGTTAAGCTTCTTCTTTTTCACACCTCCAGTTGCCTTAAGCCCAGCCCTAGGTGCATGAGATGTCAATGCAAAGTGCACCTTGCGCTTTTTTCCCTTTTGAAGCTCATTCTCAGCCTCCTTGAGAGTTGACAGTAACTCTCCAAGAGTATCACTGTTGTTCATCAAATTATAATTTATGATGAACTGTCTCCAGGAATCGGGGAGAGATTGCAGGATCATATCCACAGTAATCTCAGCCTCAAAGACTATCCCCATGTTGGCCAGCTCATCAATGTCAGCAATCATCTGTGCCACATGGGACTCAACAGACATGCCTTCTATCATATGTGAGCGAAAGAGCTTCTTCACTAACTCGTACCTCTGCATCCTCTTGTTAGAGCGATGCAGATCTTGCAACCTCGCTAACATATTATAAGGATCCAAGTCCCTATTTTGTCTACGGAAATGCTGAGTCATCGAAGCAAGCATAATGGACTGAGTTGTGTCACAATCATCGCTGTGAGTCTTCCAAAGCTCCAGCTCAAATGTCTCATTCGGTCCGGGCTTAGGCCCAAGAGGTCTCTGTAAAGTATACAACAGCCTCTTTGCACCTAGGACAATCCTAAGGTTCATTTCCCAATCTGCAAAGTTCGTGCCCTTAAAGACATTTTCTCCCATGATAATGTCACGGACATTTCCCTTTCCTGTCATCTTGACTACGATAGTCCAACTATCTAGTCAACGATAATGGGTACAGTCTAACTGTTACATAGAAAAATAACAATATATTAGTCCAACTAATAAAGTAATTTTGACGAAATTATTTGAAAGCGCGTAAAGCTAAGTATCTGAATGAAATTGCAAATTCAATACTAGCCTCCCACTATTTTTCGGCGAGCCTCTAACCCTATGTCGAGTACTCGGGAAACATAGTTTCCTAGTGGGATAGGATCCCGTTAAATAACACACAACCTTGACTTTGGCCAACAAGCTGTATGAAACTTAACTAGGTAGATCTCGAAGATCAATTGGATCTCATCCAATTCCTAGATCCGGTAGGTGGACATCCAAGTCCGAAACATATATACAGTATATATGCCAATATATGTAAAATATTTTCCTAACCTTTTTCCTCTGAATCAACTAAGCCTTGGCTTTGGCACAACAAGCTTAATGATTCCAGTTAAGCGCGACCCATTGACATGGAAAGCTTTGTAACCAATGTCGATGGACAAGAAGTGATCTTGACTTTGGCCAACAAATCACAACTTGGACAAGGCACCGATATAGAACAAAACTTTCATGATTCAAACACATCCGCAATTGACAAAGATCTTGACTTTGGCCAACAAACCAATGACAACTTTGGATCTTGAGTAAGAATCACTCAACGGAAGGAAAAACACTTAATATGTTTTTAAGGGTTTTCCGCGTAAATTGGCATCCAATTTATTATCTTTGATTAGGTCTCATCATACACCCTTAAGCATGCTTCTAAAACATCATAAGGCGCAAAAGTAAATTAATAACGATATGCAGATGGATATTTAAACAGATTGTTCCTAGAACAAATCGCTCTCTTTCCTCTCCCCGACTAGAACTATTCTAACTCCTACCCAATTACAAAATACAATAAAGAAACCTCATTTACATTGAGGGGAATAGGTGAGAAGAGAATTACAAGGAGTAAAGAGATTAAAGGCTGGACACGCAGGCCCAATTTAATAAATTCTAAATTTATTACAATTTCCAAAATTGCCCTTGCCCTTCTAATATCCATCTGATATATATTATTCTTATAACATATTTATGTATTCAAACAAAACATGTTATTCAATCAATCTAATCCAATTAATTAATCTTTGATTAATGACCATCCAATGTTCAAACAATGATTTGATTTGCGTGAGTCCAACTCGTTTAAGAATAAATACTCTTAAGTACGTATTCTTGAATTATATCGAACTAAAACTTTAAATCCAATTTATTTGTATTCAATACTAATTCAAATTTAATTCCAAATTAAATATTTACACTTATATATTTGCCTTAAAGAATTGGATTCCAAATCCAATTCTGATGGGTCTCAAAGGCCCAATAACATCCAATGTCATTTTAATTAAAGTCCAATGGGCTATTAATTGATTCTTAAGGCATGGGCTTTGGCCATAATGGATCAAACCCAAAATGCCAAGGCCCAATAGGAATCACCCTATTGCCATCAAATCAATTTAGGCCCATTCGGCCCAATTAAATTCTTAAAGGGCCAAGTGATGTATTTGGACTTCATGGAATTGGTTTTGGGCCCAATTGGATCCAATCCAAAAGTCCAAAACCAAACTTGGTCAAACCAAGCCCATTAAGCCCAAATACACACTTTTAGCCCAATAAACTTTAAAGGCCAATTATTACAATTTTAATATTCCAAATATTATAATTATTATAATTAAAGTGTATTAGTCATGATTAATTAATTAAACTCAATATTTCCAAAATACCAATTAACTTAATTAATCATATTTTATCCAACAATTCATGCTCAACACAAATTGAGGCCAAAATACATCATTTCATGCTTAACACAAATTGAAGCCTAAATACATCATTTCATGCTCAACATGCTCTTTGATTTTAACATAACATTATTGACTTTGATTCTAATCCAATCAAACCAACAATCAACATTTAAACATGCATTTAAACATATCATTTTATGTTACAAAAATAAAAAAACTGCACAGTGGACTGCTAGGTACATTCGGCCAAGCTATGCTTTTTTAATTTTTGATTCATTCAATTTATTTCAAATGTAATCATGCATAACTCGAAGTTATCATATTCTAAACATGCTCAAAGCATCAATTTTTAAAAATCATGTTCAAAACACAAAAGCCCCAAAATTTATGCTCAAGAACCCTAAAATTTTTCATGCTTAAAATTGGCTCATGATACCATTGTTAGTGTTCCTAGAACATGCCAAGGATCTAATAAGCATGAAAAACATAATAAGAACATAAGAACATAAGTTGCGGAATACTTACAACGAACGGATTTGAGCGTTAAAAATTTTGTGAAGATGATCTCCAAGATCCAAGCAAAGTGTTGATTCCAACTCTTGAAGATGTTTCCCTATCACCTTTGTTGACTTGATAAGTGCTAACTTTTGATTTGAAGAAAAAATCAAAGAGAGATAGAGAGGGAAGCTCACGCCCAAGGAGGCTTGTCTAGGGTTTGTATTTTTCAACTTATGTCAAAATTGTGTAGAGAGTTGCTTTTGGTAAAACCCTTTTACCCTTTTCACTAAAACTTGGTAGTTGGGTAAATGGTTTTACCAAAACCAATACAAGGTGGTTGGTTGGTTGGTGGCTTGGCATAAATGCCAACTACCGCCACCTACCACACATGTGAAGTGGCCCCACTTATTTGAATTCAAAATTCTAGTATCTTTACGAACATTTGTCGCGGCTCGGTTCCGTTTAATCCGATTAAACGAACCTTCATCGCTATATAATTCAATCTAATTTAATTAAATAATGATGCCTCGCAAATATATTATGAACGTCGTTCACGAACTAATTCTAAATTAATTTGTTCGTTCCTATTAAAGTCCGACTTTAATCTCGTAATGAAATCCAATTATATTAATATATCTGATATACTAATTTTAGCCCATTTGAATAAATTAAATAGAAAAATCAAATTTAACTATTAAATTTATTTTACCGATTAATTCCAAATTAATCGCGTTCTATCTCTACTGAACACATTTAATCCCAGATTAAATAAAGCCCCAATTAATCCCAGATTAATTTTCTCTCTCTAAATTAATCCCAGATTAATTCTAATTTAAGTCAACTGTCATTGGTGATTCTTTGGGAGCGACCCAAGAGATCTCTGGATATGTTGGCAGTAAATCCGGTTATCGGACTATACAATAAAGTGAGTAACTCGTACCACGTGCTTACTAATTTACAAGACATGGTTGGCTTCTGGCAAAGCACCGTGCCTACCCAATTCTTCAGAAATATTCTTACTGGAATATATAATCTATGTCAGGCGTAAAATACGTAGTATCTCGTATTGCGATCCAATATCAGATGTCATGTGCTAGGCCTGGGGCTGGAATAGTGTCTACCCTGTACGAAGCACATATCGGATATCAAGTAACTAGTCTATTTGAATCGGATAATCATGACCTTGTCACATTATCCCGATGGTTGCAACACAATAGAGAACTAGTTATGAATCACTGCGTGATCATCATCTCCATATGTCTGAAGTGATACTTCCGTCTTGACATCACATCCAATACACTACGATTCTCGATAAACCCAATAGAGGCGTACACAGAACCTGTTAAAGCCCTGGACGACCAAAACTAAAGTTTACCGATTGTCGCAAGTATTAGCGATGTAAGTCTCAGGTTAAGACCAAATACACCTACCCTGACGCGAATTCCCATAGACACATATACATACTACCAATGGGATTCCGCGGGGTCTATCCAGAGCGAAGCTGTTTTCCGTACCATCGGTAAAACACAACCTCCTTTCGCACTTGCATAAGTATCCTATACTTAAACATATGAGAACTATGCCGTTATGCCCTCACACCGCGCACAAGTGCAATACTAGTCTATTCCGCATTATCGATCTCCAGTCTCGATAATACTACTACTAGGGATATTTAATGATTAAACCTTTATGGATTGATACTGTCTCATATCATCTCAATCTGGAACAAATCATATGAACTTTTACCATTTATATATCAAAGTAAATAAATTACGAAATGATATGGCAATTTCATTACTACATAGTCAATTTTGTACAAAAACACAATGTCTTTTACAAACAGTGACGCTATGGGTCATAATTTTCCAACAACGATTCCCAATAAACCCAGCAAAGGCGTACACAGAACCTGTTAAAGTCCTGGATGACCAAAACCAAATTTTACCGATTATCTCAAGTACTAGCGATGCAAGTCTCAAGTTAAGACCAAATACACCTACCCTGAAGCGGACTCCCATAGACACATATACATACTACCAATGGGATTCCGCGGGGTCTATCTAGAGTGAAACTATTTTCCATAAACACGACCTCCTATCGTACTTGCATAAGTATCCAATACTTAAATATATGAGAACTATACCGTTATGCCCTCACAACGCGCACAAGTGCAATACTAGTCTATTCCGCATTATCGATGTCCAGTCTCGATAATACTACGACTATGGATGTTTAATGATTAAACCTTATGGATTGATACTGTCTCATATCATCTTAATCCGGAACTAATCATTAGGACTTCTACCATTTATATAGAAAGGAAAATAAATATAAAATGGTAAAAGACAATTTCATTATTACATAGTTAATTTTGTACAAAAACAAAATGTCTTTTACAAACAGTGACGCTATGGGTCATAACTGTCCAACACTTTGAGCATACGTGATGAGTAGATTCGGTTAGTTTATTGCACAAATCATATCTTTACAAGTAACATAAGTAAGGGACCATTCCGAAACCAACGGTTTGAGGTCTTCCCTTGCGAGGGGTGAGTGCGACCTTAAATCTTTGTCCTAGTTCACACTAGGTGGCGATTCCATGTTATTTCTCTGGTTTAGTTCCCCGCGGGCTATTCCCTACTCCCAACTAAGCCGCGAGCCTATAACAGTATCGCCGATATATGTGTCCTACAGTCTGGCGACTCCACTAGGGATATAGAATTGGCCCTGAAATTATGTCTTGTGATATTTATGATTTGTGCTTTAGTTGACCGTGTCTATAGTGGGTTAAGGGGGTTTAATCAAAGGCATTATTAAAGCTTAGTAATGGTTTGGTGTCTTCCTTCATTCACTACCTTTCTACAAGGAAAAACTGTGAAGGCACCTAAATAATCATTTACTCGTAGCTTACTGTGATGGACTAATTTGGAGGACTCGTTGTTTATTCATGTCACCCAGCGATAAGAGCCTAAGAGGCTTGGGTATTTAAGAGAGTTCACTCCACCCTCCCTCTGGGGAATCTATAATGGGAAATCCATTTGATAGTCAGTCACGCATCTTAACTCGTTGGCACATACCGTAAGGTATAAAAAATGTGCGCTCACATGGTCACTTGAACCCTTAAGTGGGGAGTCCTAGTTGTGGGCAATCCTTCGTCAATGAGAGCCTTTGTCCGCACTCCTGTAAACCCACTGTAGGACACAGATGTTGATGGCACTGTTCTGTTCTAGGCTCGGGGCCTAGTTGGGAGTACGGAGTAGCCCGTGGGGGACTAAACCGGAGAATAATGGAGTTGCCACCCGGTGTGAACCGAGAAAATGAGATTTAAGGCCGCACTCACCCCTCGCAAGGGAAGTCCTCAAACCATTGGGTTCAGAATGGTCCCTTACTTATGTCACTTGTGATGATATTATTTGCGCAATAAATTAACCGAGTCTACTCAACAATCATGCACAAAAGTAACCTATGTCTAATTTGTATTCATCAAAATAACTCATAATCTAAGTTTGCATGCTTGAAAGTAAGTCTTTAAACAACAAACACACAATATCATACAATGAGCATATTGAGCCATTAAACCAAAATAAACAAATAACTATTAAAACATAAACATAAACTAAACAAAATATCATGCTCGAAAATAAATAATAAACTAGGCTAAATCATGCTTCAAATAATAAATATATAATATAGTAACTACATTATGCTCAAATACAAGTTTTGATGAAATGAAATACGTGTCTCTCAAGCGGTACGTGGCATTGTGTCCCGAGTGCAAACCGTAATACCGTCCATTCGGAATCGGCTACGGAATTTACGTCCGAGTTTCTATCCGATGTACCACAAAAGGGAACACATATTCCGCTCATCCAACATTCACATCATGTCTCAATAAACGACTCTCATGAGATAATATATTAAAATAAATAAAAGTAAACGAAAGATAATAAATAAAAGGGTGCCCTCATGTCTAACCTCTTTTATCGTCTCTCGAAAGCGCGTTACACGGCTGTCAGAAGGGTTGATGTTCCGTAACTTTTCTGGTTCACTAATCTAACATTTTTCCTCACCGTTTCGTTGTTCGGACTACTGTTTCCACTTCGTTTCGCTACTATTTTCAGTGAATTTTCTGGTCAATGTTTCAGGTGTGTTATGGGACTGTTCTCGACAGTTTCGGGGCTGTTTTGGATAGTTTCGGGGTGCAGTTTTGGGTAGTTTCGGGGTGCAGTTTTGGGGTAATTTCGGGGACTATTTTGGGTCTCGGTTTGGTGTAAGGGCTGATTCACTGTTGCTTGGTTTTTGTCAGTTATTGGGGGCAGTTAACGTGAGGTTGCTGGACGTGACCGCATGAGCTTGTTACGTGGAGCAGGCTTGCGAAGACATGACTTATGGGGCTGTGTTACGTGCAGAATTGTTGAAGGGTAGTGGGCAGAGGCTAGGTGCGCTGATGATGGGCTTCACGTGAGGCTTAGTTAACGTGGATTGTGGCGAGAGAGTTGGGCGGCTGTTATAAGGTTTGAGGGACGTGTGGAGCAAAGGGTTTATGCGTGGGTCATTGGCTGGTTGAAGTGGGCTAGTGTACGTGTTTGAAGTTTGCTAAGTGTGTGCAGTTTGTGAGTGAGGATGAGTGGAAGGGTAGTGCATGAATGGATTGGGAGAGACCTGGTTATTGGTGCGGCTACGGGGTTTATTTCTTTTATTGTGAGTTTAGAGAGAGAAGAAGATGAATGTATGTGGAGAAGGCTGGTTATTTTCTTTATGTTTTCGTGAGGATCATCCAGGGTTGAATGTGTGGGTTAAGGGTTCTTTTTATAGGCCAAGGGAGGGGATTTACCTTGTTTGAGAAAAAATAGGATTTGTGTATTAATTGGGAGATATTTTTAATTAAAATGTGATAGGGAAAACCTTTAATTAGGGGAAGTGATTTATGTATTTTAGGAAGGTGATTTAATTTAATTTAGGTTTAATTTAATTTGTTTGAATTTAATTTGTGACATGTATTTTAAATGTTTTTAATTATTTAATTTGTGAGATGTGTTTTAAATGTTTTAATTTATTTAATTTGTGAGATGCATTTTAAAATAGAGGTCCAACAAGCAAACCCGAAGCGAAACAAGCGAGTTAAATCTGACCAAATGTTAATTTCCAACTTTGCCCTTCCGACGTCCGTTTCCCTCGGCTTTCACAATCAAAGAGGTAGTGTCTCCATACGAGACTCATCATCGGGACTTACATGCAAAAATGTAGTGCCTACAGTCGCCCCCACTTTGATGGGACTTGTGCAGTGTGTGACAATGACAATCTTATCAAAGTACGTGCAATGTATTTTTACTTACCTGGCTCGCCAGCTGCCACCTGACTTGCCTGCTGCTTTGAATTGAGTTGATATGGTGGCGAGGTGCCTCGACCCCTGGTTCATTCCTGAATCGTTATTGTGAGGTGGTCCATTCCCGAACCGTGACTGTCAGGTGGTCCATTCCCAAACCGTGACTGTGATATGGTCCATTCCTGAACCATTAAATGTGGGCTCTATTCCCGAACTGTGTTGACTTTGGGCTTTGTTCCCGAACTTTTGATTTGTGGGCTTTATTCTCCGGGCTTTGTTCTCGATCTGTGTTGATTGTGGGATTTGTTCCCGAAATGTTGATTATGGGCTTTATTCCCGAACTGTGTTAAGATAGGGTCTTATTCTCAAGCTGTTTTGAAAGTGGCATTTGTTCCCTGGGTTTTGTTCCCATTACGCTGATTGTGGGCTTTGTTCCCGAACTGTGTTAACTGTGGGATTTATTCCCGAGCTATTTTGAAAGTGGGCTTTGTTCCCTGGGCTGTGTAGAGATTGGGATTTGTTCTCTGGGCTTTATTCCCGAATTGAATTGATTGTGGGCTTTATTCCTGAACTGAATTGAAAGTGGGCTTTATTCCCTGGCTGTGTCAAGATAGAGATTTATTCCCCTAGGCTTTGTTCTCGAACTATGTCAAGATAGAGCTTTATTCTCGTGGGCCTTGTTCCCGAACTGTGTTGAGGGAGAGCTTTGTTCTATTGGGCTGTATTCCCGAACTGTGTTGAATATGGGCCTCGCCCTGCAACTGATACTGACGTGGGCCTCGCTCTCACACTGATGCCGATGGGGTCCTCGCCCCCAGACTGATACTGATATGGGCCTACCCCAATCTGATACTGATGTGGGCCTCGCCCCTAAATTGATATTGACGTGGGGCCTCACCCCCCAAACTGGTACTGAGGTGGGCCTCGACCCCAGACTGATACTGACATGGGCCTCAACCCTGAGACTCGTCCCCAAACTGTTGATGTCATATTGATGCTTCTGATTGGCTTTCATTTTCCGCTTTCTCTATTTCTTCTTCAAAACCTGTGAATATAAAACAAACACAAAACACAAAAAGGAATGCAAGATATGTTACGTGTATGCATGCGTGAATGAGTTTCCCATCCCGTTGGGTTAGGTCTTCCGCCAATTCCCTTGATGACCATTCTTCTATTCCTCAGGCAAAGTACTGCTTCAATCTATCCGCATTGATCGGCTCAGTGAACTCATTCCCTTCCAAGTCTGACAGTCTCACTGCCTCGTTTCCCAATTTCTGAATGACTATTCTGCCTCTTCTGCTTTCTTCTTCCGAGGATTCCCCATGTTTCTGAACATCACTGAGTTTTATAGTACCAAAGTTGAATGCTTTTCACAAATATACTCATGTTGCAGAAGAGATTCAGCGAAAAGAACGTCTTTATTGTCATTTAAGAAAATGGTTCGAACATGTAGACTAAATCAATGTCTATATTAAAAATACAGGATCAAATAAACTAGGAGGAATAACTTCATCATTCGCAACATTGACTTCTTCCTTGGCCTATGGTTCTTCACTCTTATCCTTTATCTCAATGCAAGAAGCCTGGGTGGTTGAGTGGCTTTATGGTTGAGGGTTCATGTGTGTGTTGGGTTGTTCTTTTTCTGGATTGGGTATTTTATGGGATTCAATGAGGTTTTGGACCTCATGTCTAAGGCGGGTGCAATTGTCGGTGTCATGGCCTTTTTTTCTTGATGGAAGTAACAATACTGGTTTAGGTTGAGGTATGGTGGCACAGGGTTCGGAAATGGCCTAGGTTCCAAAGGTTTTAGAAGTCCTTGCATTTTCAGCTTTTCAAATACATTTGACAAAAGTCTACCAAGATTGGATAATCACCTGTTCTTAACGGTAGCGACCTCGGCAGTAGTGGGCTTGGTCTCAGAAGGCCCCCCAAAAGTTCTCTTATTCTGACCATAGAACTTTCTGTTCTCAGCTTCTTCTTCTTCAATATCCATGACAGTCTCCCTCAACTGTCGAAAGTCACCAATCATGGAGGTCATCCTCCTCAACTTGCTGCAAATAGAGGGCTTGGTGCCCTTGATAATCATCTTGATCTGGTCCTTCTCTGAGGGCCGAGTCTGCATTTTCAGAAGCTGACTTCTCCAACGGTCTACATACTCCTTAAAGCTTTCCTCCGGCTTCTGCTTAGTGTTCTCCAAATCACGGAGTGACAAATCAATCTCCAAGTCTGTCACATACTGTTTTAGAAATGCATCTGCCAATTCCCTCTAGTCTTCCTTGACCTTCTTTTCGAGACTATGATACCAGACTACGGGTGCCCTCTCTTGCGACATCCCGAACATTTTCTGAACTTGGCGCTGTGATAGGCCCACTGAACTCATAACTGAAACATACTACCATAGATGGACCCTCGGATCCCCATTCCCGTTGAACTTAGCCATATCTGGCATCTTGAACTGAGCTAGCAACTGTTTTTTGTTGCCTCATAATCTAACAACTCTTCATGTTTACCCCTCATTTTGCGGGTAACTGTTTCAACCTGATCCCGAAGCTTCTGAAATTCTTCCGGAGGCCTAATCACTCTGCCTGTTGCATACTCTGTCATGTCGTCATCAAAAGTAGGGATATCATCCCCCAACCCATTCGGAGGCTCCTCACACCTCACATTCTCAGAATTTCCCCCAGCATAGGTACAACCATACCAGTCACAGTAGTAGTCAAGGCTTGCAACTGTTCAATAATTTTGGCGAGACCGTTTTCCAACTGGTCTATCCGGGATACCTCGTTATTGGATGTACTCATATCTGTTACCGGTCTTTTAGTGAGTCTTCCCTCTTCCCTAACCCAATGGGAATATATGATGTCTTTTATAGACATAGAGGGTGTTAACAGGATATATATATATATATGCATGAGATGCATGCGATACAAGGAATATATCAACTCATTAAAATTTTCACACAGATCGGCCCACCATCATTTTAGAAGCTTTTGGGCTAACTGTCATCCCAGTTTAAATAGCCCAACAAGTTCACATCTCATGGCAAGAAGTCCAACTGTATCCAAATGATAATGTTCCTAAACACAAACATATAATGGCCCATTGTCGTTTTAGAAGCTTTTGGCCCAATCATCATAAGATACGTTCTTGTCCCAGTTTAAATGGCCCAACAAGCCCATACCTCATGACAAAAGGTCCGAAGGGATCCAAACGACAATGTTCCCAAACACAAGTATATAATGGCCCATTGGTGTTTTAGAAGCTTTTGGCCCAATCATCATAAGATACGTTCTTGTCTCAGTTTAAATGGCCCAACAAGCCCATACCTCATGACAAAAGGTCCGAATGGATCCAAACGATAATGTTTCCAAGCACAAGCACAAAGGGATAATTACCATAGTCACATAACTATGGTTCATGTGTGGATTTACGGGAGTGTAGACAAAGGCTCTCACTGACGAAGGATTGCCCACAACTAGGACTCCTCACTCAAGGGTTCGAGCGACCAAGTGAGCGCACCCTTTTTTTATACCTTACGGTACGTGTCAACGAGTTATGGTGTGTGGCTAACTGTCAAATGGATTTCCCATTGTAGATTCCCCAGAGGGAGGGTGGAGGGAGGCTCTCTTAAGTACCCAAACCTCTTAGGCTCTTATCGGTTGGTGTTAGGAATAAACAACGAGTCCTCCAAACTAGTCTATCACAACTGGCTACAAGTAATGATTATCTCGGTGTCTTCACAGCTTTTCCTTATGAAAAGGTAGTGAGCGAAGGAAGACATCGAACCATCACCTAGCCTTAACAATGCCTTTGATTACACCCCTTTCAACCCACTACTGGAACGGTTAACTTAAAGCACAAATCATAATATTACAAGACATTATTCTGAGGCCGATTCTCTATCCCCAGTGGAGTTGCCAGACTGTGGTGACACAGATGCTGGGCGACGCATACTTTATTCTAGGCTCGTGGCCTAGTTGGGAGTACGGAGTAGCCCGTGGGGGACTAAACCAGAGAATAATGAAGTCGCCACCCCGTGTGAATCGGGAAAATGAGATTTAAGGCTACACTCACCCCTCGCAAGGGAAGACCTCAAACCGTTGGATTCGGAATGGTCTCTTACTTATGTCCCTTGTGATGATATTATTTGCGTAATAAATTAATCGAGTCTACTCAACAATCATGCTCAAGGGTAACCTATGTCTAATTTGTATTCATCAAAATAACTCTTAATCTAAGTTTGCATGCTTGAAAGTAAGTCTTTAAACAACAAACACACAATATCATACAATGAGCATATTGAGCCATTATACCAAAATAAACAAATAACTATTGAAACATAAACATAAACTAAAAAAAATATCATGCTTGAAAATATATAAATAATAACTAGGCTAAATCATGCTTCAAATAATAAATAATAATCTACTAACTACATCATGCTCAAATACAAGTTTGGATGAAACGAAATACGTGTTTCTCAAGCGGTACGTGGCATTGTGTCCCGAGTGCAAACCGCAATATCGTCCATTCGGAATCGGCTACGGAATTTACGTCCGAGTTTCCATCCGATATACCACAAAAGGGAACACATATTCCGCTCATCCAACATTCACATCATGCCTCAATAAATGACTCTCATGCGATAATATATTAAAATAAATAAAAATAAACGAAAGATAATAAATAAAAGGGTGCCCTCAGGTCTAACCTCTTTTGTTGTCTCTCGAAAGTGCGTTACACGACCGTCGGAAGGGTTGATGTTCCGTAATTTTTCTGGTTCACTAATCCAATATTTTTCCTCACCGTTTCGCTGTTCAGACTACTGTTTCCACTTTGTTTCGCTGCTGTTTTCGGTGAATTTTCTGGTCACTGTTTCAGGTGTGTTAAGGGACTGTTCTCGGCAGTTTCGGGGGCTGTTTTTGGTAGTTTCATGGTGCAGTTTTGGGGACTGTTTTGGGCAGTTTCGGGGTGCAGGTTTTGGGTAATTTTGGGGACTATTTTGGGTCTCGGTTTGGTGTATGGGCTGAGTCACTGTTGCTTAGTTTGTGTCGGTTATTGGGGGCAGTTAACATGAGGTTGCTGGACGTGACTGCATGAGCTTGTTATGTGGAGCAGGCTTGCGAAGACAAGACTTATGGGGTTGTGTTACGTGCAGAATTGTTGAAGGGTAGTGGCAGGGGCTAGGTGCGCTGAAGATGGGCTTCACCTGAGGCTTGGTTAACGTGGATTGTGGCGAGAGAGTTGGGCGGCTGTTATGAGATTTGAGGGACGTGTGGAGCAAAGGGTTTATGTCTAGGTCGTTGGCTGGTTGAAGTGGGCTAGTGTACGTGTTTGAAGTTTGCTAAGTGTGTGCAGTTTGTGAGTGAGGATGAGTGGAAGGGTGGTGCGTGGATCGATTGGGAGAGACTTGGTTATTGGTGCGGCTACGGGGTTTATTTCTTTTGTCGTGAGTTTAGAGAGAGAATGAGATGAATGTATGTGGAGAGGGCTGGTTATTTTCTTTGTGTTTTCGTGACCAAGGTTGAATGTGTGGGTTAAGGGTTCTTTTTATAGGCCAATGGAGAGGGTTTACCTTGTTGGAGAAGGAATATGATTTGTGTATTAATTGGGAGATATTTTTAATTAAAATGTGATAGGGAAAACCTTTAATTAGGGGAAGTGATTTATGTATTTTAGGAAGGTGATTTAATTTAATTTAAGTTTAATTTAATTTGTTTTAATTTAATTTGTGACATGTATTTTAAATATTTTTAATTATTTAATTTGTGAGATGTGTTTTAAATGTTTTAATTTATTTAATTTGTGAGATGCGTTTTAAAATGACTCGGCCTTCAGAGAAGGACCAGATTAAGATGATTATCAAGGGTACTAAGCCTTCGATTTATGGTAAGCTGAGGAGGATTAGTGATTACGGACTTTCGACAGCTGAGGGAAATGGTTATGGATATTGAAGAGGAGGAAGCCGAGAATCGGAAGTTTTACCGTCTGAATAGGAGAACTGTCGGAGGACCCTCAGGTGCTAAGCATGTTTCTGCGGAGATTGCTACCATTAAGGACTTATGCTTTTCCAACATGGGCAGACCCTTGTCCAAAGTACTTGAGAAGTTAACCAGGCAAAGACTCCTGAAACCTTTGGAGCCTAGACCACTACCCAATCCTCCACCACCAAACTTAACATGAACCGTTATTGTCACTTCCACCAAAACCTCGGCCATAACACCGAAAACTGTACCTGCCTGAGACACGAGATCCAAGACCTTATATACTCTCGTAAAATCCCTGATCTTGAGAAAGAACAACCAAACACACACCGCAACCCCTTGCCTAACTATCACTCTGTCCCACCGCCTACTTATATGATCAACTCTAGCCTACCAGAAGACATTGTCCTCCGAACCTTCGACCGTCAAGCCTTTTGCATGGGTATTTGGGATAGCAACAGTGAGGATGAGATGGAACAGAAGAAGAATTTCTGTGAGAATTTCCCAAGTAGTGACAAAGAAGAGGTGAAAGGGATGACCCGTAGTGGGCGTTTTTTTAGTGATACTGCAAAAAAGGGGAGGAAGTGCTGACAGAAGGCCGAGAGGTGGCCGAGAATATGGAGAATACTGAGGGAGATGTAGTTATGTGATAACTGAAGAAGACCCGAGCACATTGAGTATCTCAGAGTTATTGTGTGCGTCCGGATAGCACAGGCGAGCTATGGTAGAGGCCTTGAGCAAGATAGTAGTGCCCGAGGATGCTAATCCCGCAATGTTTGTCGGATCAGTGCAGAAGGAAGCTCTGCAAATAACCTTTTCTGAGGAAGAACTCCCGGGTGAGGGGAGAAACCATAATTCGCCTTTTTCATCCGAGCTGAAGTGAGGGGCAAGAAGACATCTTACGTGATAGTGGACGATGGCTCGTCCATCAATGTATTCCCATTGAAGATTCTGGTGAGGCTGGGTATGAAGCCAACAGATCTGAGACCCTCTAATATGACTATTAAAGCTTATAATTATAGCAATAGGGGAGTTGAGGGTACTTTTTCCGCAGTAGTCAAGGTTGGACCGATTGAGGATGAGGTCGAGTTCACAGTACTGGATATCCCTACCACTTTTTCCTTGTTGTTGGGAAGGCCGTGGTTTCATAAGCTTGGGGGGTGCCCTCCACTCTGCACCAGATGATTAAATTTCTATATGGAGGAGAGATTGTCACCATCCGAGCTGAGGTGGACAATGTTGTAGCCACTTTGGAAATACAACATTTCATGAGGTTCCAAGTGTCAGTAATTTTTTAGGAGTGGGTGGACCCCAATGTACCTAAGATCATGGAGAAAATACAGTTCGAGCCGGGTAAAGGCTCAGCATTGCCAAACTTTAAAGGGTAGACTACCCAGAGGGGATTGGGATACCAGTCCGATGAAGATAAGTCGAAGGCTAAGAAGAAAGGGCTGAATTTAATGGAATGCTTTATAAAGGCTTTGGGATATCAAGGAGAGCCCGAACCTGTAGAAGTTAACGGGATTGTGGTACCCGAATTTGAGATCTTCCAAGATATGCTGGGTGAGAAGCCGCTGACATAGGAAGTTGTGAAGAAAGAAGAAGAGAAATGGGAAGAATAACTAATGAAATTGGAGAGCCTGACTATCGAGGAGGGTAAGGAGCCTGAAAAGAAAACGGTTGCGGAGGATGAAGTGTCTGTAGAAGAGGAAGACATTTATCTTCCTGATTTATTTGAGTGTACTCCCGCATTTGTTAGCAATAAAGACAATCATTTTACTTATTTGCCTGAGCCTCTTCCTCTTAACTTGCACGACTTAAGCATATTTGATAAGTACTCCACTAAAACGAATGCATTCAACCTTGGTACGCCTGAAAGCCTGAAGGAAGTCCTAATTACGAGTGAGGTTACCGCCGAATAGCGGAAGAGTTTAGAAGAGATATTGGTCAAATATGCTAAGGTATTTGCTTGGTCTTACGAGGACATGCCTAGAGTAGATAGAAGTATTGCCCAGCATACGATACAAACTAATCCAAATATGAGACCGATAAAGTAGAAGCTTCGGAGGATGAGACCTGAATGGGCCGAGAAAATCAGAGAAGATCTTAAAAAGCAAATAGATGTGGGATTCCTGGAAGTGGTGAAATATCCCGTGTGGTTGGCAAATATTATGCTAGTACCAATGAAAGATGGAAAAGTCAGAATGTGCGTGGACTACAGAGACCTCAACAAAGCTTGTCCGAATGATGACTTTCCTTTGTCGTATATAGATGTACTTGTTGATAATGCTGCTTTATCGGCTATATACTTATTCACGGATGGGTTCTCGGGATACAATCAGGTGCTTATGGCTGAAGAAGATTAGCATAAGACGACATTTGTCACGGAATGGGGAACTTATTGCTACAAGGTGATGTCGTTTGGGCTTAAGAATGCCGGAGTCACTTATCAGTGTTTGGCCACTACTTTATTTCATGACCTAATGCATAAGGAGATTAAGGTGTACGTGGATGACATGATGGTCAAGTCAGAGACGAGAGATAGACATATAGAAGCATTGGAGAAGTTCCTTTAATGAGTCAACAAGTACAACCTATGGTTGAATCCCAAGAAGTGTGTGTTCAGAGTAACATCAGGGAAGTTGCTGGGCCATACTGTAGGAATGAAAGGAATAGAAGTGGATCTTGAAAAGATCAAGGCTATTACTGAAATGCCCGCACCAAAGACTGAAAAAGAAGTCAGAGCATTCCTTGGGAAAATCCAGTACATCAGTCGGTTTATTGCTAAGTTGACATCAGTATATGAGCTTATCTTCAAACTGTTAAGGAAAGACCAGCCGGTGAAGTGGAATGAACAGTGTCAGGAAGCATTTGACAAGATCCGAGAATATTTGGTGAAACCTATGATTTGAAACCTCCAAGACAGGGTTGACCCTTAGTACTTTATTTAGCTATTGAACCCGAAGCGTTGGGGGCAATGATGGTGCAAGCAGATGAGACGAAAGTAGACCATGTCGTCTACTACCTTAGTAAGAAGTTGCTTATGTATGAAGCCCGCTATCAGGTAGTGGAGAAAATCTGTTTGGCAGTAGTATTCCAGGAAATTACGCCATTACTTCCAATCTCACAAGATCCAAGTGGTAGCCAAGGAGAATCCTTTGAAGTATCTGTATTCAGTGTCGTCGCCAGTTGGAAAGTTGGGCAGATGGTTAGTGCTGCTGACAGAATTTGATATCGAGTACCTTACTTTTAGGGTGATCAAAGGACGAGCCGTGGAAGAGTTCCTGACATTGCAAGCTGTTGAAGGGGATCAGAACAAGTTTGAGTTACCCGATTAGGAAATCCAAGCTATAACAGTCCAAGGGTGGAAAATGTATTTCGATGGAGTAGTGAACTGCAAAAGAGCCGGAATTGGGATCGTGATAGTAACCCATGATGGAGAAACTTTGCCTTTGGCCAAGAGGTTGACGTTCAGAGTGACAAATAACATGGCCGAGTATGAAGTATGTGCATTGGGGTTGACTGCATTGATAGCTTTGCGAGCTAAGAATGTTGAAATTTACGGAGACTCGATGTTGGTAATCCGACAGATGCAGGGAGAATGGGAGTTAAAAGAAGAACGGTTGAAGCCTTACTTGTTCTACCTCAGAAATCTGGCACAGGCTATCCCTAACTGTAAATTCCAACACTTGCCGCGAGAAGAGAATCAGATGGAAGACGCATTGGTAACACTAGCCGCAACTTGGGAAAATCCGGAGAAATTGGTAATGAGACAACTTGTGTTGACGACGGCAAACAGACCAGTTTATGAGATAGAGATAATATTGGAAGTAGAGGTCAACGATAGGAAACCTTGGTATCATGATACTCAGAGGTATCTGGAACATGGGGAACTCCCAGAGAAAGCAAGCAGAAAAGATAGGATAGCCATTCAGAAGTTGACTTCTCAGTATGTGCATTTGAAATGAGAATTGTATAAGAGGCAAGCCAATGGTATTCAGCTGAAGTGTTTGAAAAATGAAGAAACTCAGAGGGTAATGGAAGAAGTACATGTATATGTATGTGATCCGCACATGAACGGGTTGAATTTGTCTCGTAAGATTGTGAGACAAGGCTTTTACTGGTAGATAATGGAAGCTGACTGCTCGAAGCTGGTAAAACACTTTCATGATTATCAAACGTACGGTAATTTGAATCATTTCCCGCACACAGAGTTGCATGGCTGTCGGAGCCGTGGCCTTTCTCAACATTGGGGATTGATATGATCGGGGAGATTCGACCAAAATCGTCAATTGGACATCGCTTTATAGTAGTGGCAGTAGACTACTTCTCGAAATGGGTGGAAGCCGAATCATTCTGTAATGTTACAGCCAAGCAGATGGCGAAGTTCATAGCTCAGAATCTCATCTGCCAGTATGGTATGTCGCATCATGTAGTCACGGATAATAGAGTCCAGTTTCAAGGAGACACAAAGGCGATGCTACAGAAGTACGAAATAGGCCACTATAAGTCGTCACCTTACAGGCTACAGGCAAATGGGGAAGTCGAGGCAGCCAATAAGACGATAAAGATGATATTAGGCAAAATGATCGAGAACTACAAAGATTAGGCTAATAAGCTACCATATGCCTTGTGGGGGTACAAAACTTAGGTGAGAACATCGACATGAGCCACGCCTTATTTTTTGGTCTACGGAATGGAAGCCGTATTGCTGGTGGAAATTGAGATACAGTCCATATGGGTACTAGGGGAAGCAGAGTTGCCTGAACGAGAATGGGCCTCGCAGAGGTTGGAAAAATTAGCATTGATGGATGAGAAGAGGATGAAGTCCTTACATCACATGTAGATATACCAGAAGAGGTTAGCCCGAGCATTCAATAAGAAGGTGCGTCCTACCAAGATTAGAAAGGGTGATCTAGTGCTTAAGCAATCGAAGCCGCGATAACTGACCCGAGAGGAAAGTGTTGAGTTCTAATTAAGGTCCCAAAATCAACAAATCAAGCAAGAAAAACGCATGAATACATCAAAGGAGTAAGGCGGAAACACAACTCACATTGATGGGTTTTGATGAAATGAAGAAAACAAGCCTTCAAGCTCCCTCCACATGCTCGCCCAAGGCTTCTCCTTGTAATGGAATGCTCGGTTTTGGTGGTGGTGAGCTCCTCCAAATTCGGCCATGGTCATCCTCCATTAAAGCTCCAAGTTTTGTAATTCCAAGCTCACAAATTCGTTTCCCTATCACCATAATATCTCAAGTGTGTGCTAGCACTCTTTCTTCTTCATTTAGTGTGATCAAACCAAAAAAAATGAGAAGAAATGTCTCAAAACCGTGAGAGAGGGAAGAAGATTTTGGCTCCAAAAAGAGTGAAAACCGTGAGTGGGAGAGGGAGAAGCAAGCAATTTCGTTTTTGCTTGTTGGTGGAGAGAGAAAATAAAAAGCTTTATATATATGTCTTATTTTAATCATTTACCAAGTAAATAAATAAACATATATTAAAAACTTTAAATCAAAAGTCAAAGCAAAAGCAAAAAGTGCTTTTCAATCACTTCACATCACTATTCACATCACATCTCTACACTTTATTAAAGTGACATGTCATATCACATCACTCAAAGTGACAAGTGATTTGACGATTGATGCGACTAGTGATTTGACGCTTGATGTGACTTGCGTGCCGCGCTCGGATTCAAAATACGAATGCGCTCGCAATCACTCTCGGGCTCGGGTTCGCTAATTCCAAATTAACGAATTTTCCGTCGCGTCGTAATTAAATGATTACGCCTAGCGAAATCACTATTCACGTCGCTAACGAATTAATTCTAAATTGATTCGTTTGCCCGAATTAAAATCCAATTTTAATTCCACGTCGAAATCCAATTTCGTATAATATATCGGATATATTATTTTATCGATTAATTCTAAATAATAATCGTTCTCTCTCTTTAATTAATATTTTATCCCAGATAAAACATCTTCCGTAATTAATCCCAGATTAATTTTCTCTCTCATCGAATTAATCCCAGATTATTTTCTCTCTCTTCTAATTAATCCCAGATTAATTTTCTCTCTCTTCTAATTAATCCCAGATTAATTAAAGTGCGAGTCATACATCATCGGTGAATCTTCAGGAAGCGACCCATGAGATCTCCGGATATGTTGGCAGTAAATACGGTCGCCGGACTATCCGAACACGTAAGTACCTCGTACTACGTTTATACCGATTTACAAGACAAGGTTGGCTTCTAGCAAAGCGCCATGCCTACCCAATTCTCCAGAAATATTCTTATAGGAATATATAGATCTATATCAAGCGTAGTATACTAAGTATTGTGCGTATCGGCCCAGTATCGGATAATCACGTGTTAGGGCTGGGGCTGGTGGATAAGTGTCTGCCCCGTCCGAAACACATATCGGATGTCTGGTAACATAGTCTCTATAATCGGATATACATGACCTGGTCACAATATCCCGATTGGTTGCGCAACACTCAAGAGCACTAGTACCGTATCCTGCGTGACATCATCTCCATTATGACTGGAGTGATACTTCCGTCTCGACATCACATCCAATACTCTACGACTCTCTGATAAACCCAGAAGTGGTAGACACAGAACCGGTCAAAGCCCCCAACCACCAAAATCCAAAGTTTATCGATTATCGTAAGTATTAGCGATGTAAGTCTCAGGTTAAGACTATACACACCTACCTTGATTTCGGCCTCCCATAGACACATAGTCATAATACCAATGGGATTTCGAGGGGTCTATCCAGAGCGAAGCTGTTTCCCGTACCATCGGTGAAACACGACCTCCTATCGCACTTGCATAAGTGTCCAATACTTATATATATGAGAACTATGCCGTTGTGCCCTCACAACGCGCACAAGTGCAATACTAGCCTATTCCGCATTATCGATGTCCAGTCTCGATAATACTACGGCTAGGGATATTTAATGATTAATCCTTCGTGGACTGATACTGTCTCATATCATCTCAATCCAGGAACTAATCATAGGGACCTCTCTTCATTTATATATCTATGGTGATCTAATCACAAATGACGAGAGTGCAATTTCCTTGTTACATAGTTAATTTGCTACAACAACACAATGTTCTGTGCAAATAGTGACGCTATGGGTCATATTATCCAACAATCTCCCACTTGGCACATAGCCAGTCACTCGAGTGTCTAACACCCGAACTATGTAAGGTTCGCTCAAATTGCTGAGGAAAGGTTTTCGTCAGCGGATTTGTTTGATTATCATTTAACGCGATTTATACGATCATCACATCGCTACGATGTATGATCCGAACGAATCAGATGATATAGAAGTATATATCTGGATCGTTGATGAGACCATTAATTCTTTAGCCTGTGCTGATGCCTAGCTCAGCTGCTAACAGAACTATATCTAATCTAATTAGATATGTATCGACCCAAATGACTTCTATTGCTGCCTCAGCTGCTGCAATTAACCCGCATGTGTTGTTTATTCGGTAACAGTATCTTGCTTGGAAGATTTCCAGCTTACTGCACCGTTATTCAAACTGTATAGTACCGTTTGTGACTTTTAGTCGTTTTTATCAGTTATAGGAAACTTGCTACAGTGATCTCAGTCACTTCAAGTTCTCCTTCTCCATAGACTAAGACAGCATCCTTAGTTCTCTAAGATACTAACGGATGTTCCTAACATCAATCCAGTGACTATCACTCGGATTAGCCTGTTTGTGAATCCATATGCTCAAAGCGTATGATACACCAGGTTTTGTACATTTTTCAATGTACGGTTCCACGGAGAGTATTTCGAAAGCCAATCTTTTGTCGACATTTATTTTATGGGAATATCATTTCCAAGAAATGACGTATTATCATTATTTTATAGGACAGCCACTGTCAGTGCGCTTCCACTAACCTCCTTATATACAAAAGAATTATTTTAGTTTTGAATTAAATCATACACCATTATGATTACATCAAAATGATAATTCCAAGAACTAATGCTCGTATCAGCAAGCATTATCCAAATGGATTTACGGCGACAACAGGTAAAAGGTTGAATCGTAATCAACAAAATGTCGATAACGATACCTTTCCGTTAAAAGCCTAGCTTTATACGTTGGTATGTTGCTATCCATGTACGTCTTCCTTGAAGACTTATAGTACCAATAGGCACAATGCCATGTGGTACATCAACTAGTATCCAAACTGGTTGATATACATGGAATCCATTTCGGACTCATGACACTTTGTCATAATAGGGAGTCGATACCTCGTATCACTTCCTTTGTTCTCGTGTATTTGAAGATTAATGGTATAGTTTCATCATTGATGAACTATATATGTTCCATTAAGATTCAGTCCCTAGAACAGTATTACTCTGATTTTCATCGAGTTATACTATCCTCCCACTTACCACTGCATATCGGTATTCCTCTTAGGAAAACCGCATGGTGAGCAACAATCTAATTGTTCTCTTGTGAGGTGTATAAGTACAATACTTATGGTATCCCTAGGATGACCTACAATTGGCACTTGTCATATTTGGGTTTTAGTTTGGTATCATCCAAACATATGCCAAGCATACCCAAATAGTCAGGAATGAGAAACTCGGTTTCTTTCCCTTTCATATCTAATATGATATCTGTCAAACAGATTATTATGGAACCTTATTCAAAATAAGTTCTTGCACTGTTTAAAGTTTATCCGTTGAAGGAAATGGTAGCTCAAAGCGACTCGTGATTAACCTTATTATGTCTAACAAAATTCGGTTAATCATGTTCGGACACACCGTCAAAATGACGTGTTCCGGGAGGAGTCCTCATTGAAAGAATACTATACTCTTTCAAGTATACGAGAAACTTACTGCTTAAGTGTTTTCATTACGGTCTTACCGTGATGGTGTAATACTATAACCGATCCGTTTGTCTATTCCGTGTCGAAACTATAAAAGTTTTCGATTTGTGTTCTTCAAAAGAAACACACAACCATTACGCGATGCCACATCCGTATAGGTCACGTAATATTCATATCCACCTCTAGCCTAGCTAGACACGGGCCCACTTGCTTCACTATGAACTAGGGCTAACAGATCGGTGGCATTTCCACTTTTACCGAGTAAAGGTGTTTTAAGCACTTTGCTTAATAAACTAGATTCGTAGACTTTTTTGAATTTGAATCAATCAATCCTAGTACCCGCTCTTCAAAAGTGCGGATATACGATTCTTGTTTAGTAGTGTCCCTGACAACTATGCCACAATTAAGTTTCTTAACTGATCAGATCAGTTTGAGCTATTTATTTGTCATGTTATGTATTTGAGATATTATTTATATTCAAAATATAAATTCTGTTATTCACATCCAATGTGTTTATCTCAATATCATCTTTATATAATAAAACACTTTAGTGTTCTAGAATATAAAGGTACACCCGCAGCGGGTTATACGCGATATAGAGATAATGTTTCTAGTCAAACTAGTTACATTATAACAGTTTCTAAATTTAAGTACTAACGCGAAGGCAGTTCCTAAATTCAGATATCTACGGTTAAAACAGCGACTATCGTCCCGTTTACTATTCGCGGATAAATCTCATTGAAGTCAGTATCCTGCTAAAAGCAGATTCTGCACAACAGTACATATTTATGTATCACACTAAGTATTTAAAATCAATTTCAATACTAGTTGTGAACATAATTATGACAAACATATTTGAAGTAAGAGCCTTGCTCGTCTTCAATTCCTTCTTAGGATTTGTCCTATTATCTTCCTATAAGACCTAATCCATAATTCATTATTTTATCAAATAAAATAAATTATTAATTTCCAAGACCATCTTGAAATTATTCCCAATTTGAAAATTAAATCATTTAAAAATTTTAATCCAAGATTATATTTTAAATATCCAACTTTTCAATTTTATCTTGATTACAAAAGTCCAACTATTTAATCAACGATTAGTGGTACTATTTATTATAATGATTATAATAGTCCAACTATATAATCAAATATAATCCAAATTAATTAACCTCAATTACATTGATTACTATAATCCAATTATAAAATCAACTGTAAACTGAAATTAATTAATTCAAATATATTGATTAATATAATCCAATTATATATAATCAACTATAATACAGTCCAACTGTTTATTAAAACAACATTTAAATATTAGTCCAACTAACATTTAATAATACGACGAAATAATTCTAATGAGCGCGTTATGGCGAGTAATTGAACGAATATTGCAAATTCAATTCTTGCCTCCCACTATTTTCGTCGAGCCTCTAACCCTCTGTGGAGTACTCGGGAAACCGTGTTTCCTAGTGGGCTAGGATCCTTTATAAATAACATACAACTTGACTTTGGCCAACAAGCTGTATGCTACTTACCAGGTAGATCTCACAGATCAATTGGATCCAATCCAATTCCCAGATCCGGTTAGGTGGACATCCAAGTCCTAAACATATTGCTTATGCCAATGTATCTAATACATTTTCCTAACCTTATCCTCCGAATCATCTAGGCCTTGGCTTTGGCACAACAAACCTAATGATTCCAGTTAAGCGGGACCCATTGACAAGGAAAGTTTCGTAATCAATGTCTTTGGACAAGAAGTGATCTTGACTTTGGCCAACAAATCACAACTTGGACTAGACACCGATGTGGAACAAAACTCTCATGATTCAAATACATCCAATTGACAAGGTCTTGACTTTGGCCAACAAACCATGCCAATCAGATCTTGAACAAGAATCATTCAATGGAAGGATAATCGCTTAATATAGAACGAGGGTTTTTCGCGTGCAAATTGGCTACCAATTTAATTATCTTTGTTAGGTCTCATCATCATACACCCTTAAACATGCATTCTAAACACATAATAAAGCGTATATGAAATAAAATAATAATGATATGCGGATGGATACTTTACATTGATCCTAGATCAAATCTCTCATTTTCTCTCTCCAAAGCCTAGCACTTGTATTTACTTCTACCCGTTACACTACACTTCTAAAGAAACCTCATTTACATTGAGGGGAATAGGTGAGAAGAGAATACAAAGAGTATATAGGTGATAAGGCTGGACACGCAGGTCCAATTTAATAAATCAAATTTATTACAACAATTCTAAAATTGTCCCACCCGACTAATATCCATCCGATATACATTATTCAAACATCGCAACCATGTATTCATACAAGCATGTTATCAATCAATCAATCAAATTAATTAATCTGATATTAGTGATCATCCAATGTTCAAACAAAGATTTGATTTTGTTCGAGTCAAACTCGTTTTACGAATAAGTACTCAAAGTACGAATTCTCGAATTAAATTAAACTACATAATTAAATCCAATTTAATACGCATTTAATTCTAATTCTCTATTTAATTCCAAATTAAATATTACACTATTATTAACGAACCTTCTACGATTTAAATTCCAAATTCAATCGTTATGGGTCTCAAAGCCCAATTAACGTCAAACGTTTATTTAATTAAAGTCCAATGGGCTTTAATTAATTTCTTAAGGCGTGGACTTTTGGTCAACTCGGGTCAAACCGATAACCAAAGTCCAATCCGGGAGTTACCCCATAAGCCTTTAAATTAATTTTGGCCCATTAGGCCCATTAAATAATTAAGGTTCATTAAGTCATAATTGGACTTTATGGATGCGGTTTTGGGCTTAATTGGATCCAACCAATTTTGCCTAAACCCAACTTTGTACAACAAAGCCCAAAAGCCCAATTATAACATTCAATGCCCAATTTCCAAAAACAGCCTAATTAATTAACTTATAAAATTCCAATTTCACAATTAATTAACCTAAGTGTAATACAAATCAATTAGCCAATTATACATTTTCTAAAACATCAATTAGCCTAATTAATCATGCATTTTAACAACCAAATAATGTCCAACACAATTCAATTAAAATCAAACCCAATTAACATGCTATCAAGTCTCGGCATTAGGGGTTTTTCAATTCGATTCGGTTTCAATCCAATTGTCCACAATCTTAATTTCCCAAATCAATTCAATTCATCCAATGAATTAAAACAAAAAAATCACAAAGAATTCATGTTCCATAGAATTCGGCCAAGCCACTTTTTAAAAGGGAAAAAATGTTCTAAATCAAAATTCAATCCAATTGAACTTCAAAAAAACATTAACCAATTGTTTTAAGTCATCCAATGATTAAACAAAGCAAAATTACCAAGACATTAGGTTGTCTAATTTTCGGCCAAGCCTCCAATTTGGGGAAAATTGAATCCAATCCAATTTCATGAGAAATGACCACACATAATCTCAATTAAACATGTTCTAAGCATTGCTTAAACATCCCATTCATTAAAAACATGCTCAAACACATTTTACCCAATTTCAAGTTTCATGTTCAACCTAAAGAATTGGGGGAAAATTGATCTAATCCAATTTTCTTGAAATTGATCATGCACAACTTCAATTCATCAACATACAAGCATACTTTAACATCCAATTTCAACAAATCATGCTTCAATTGATAATCCCCAATTTTAACCCTAACTTTTTTCATGCTTGATAATAGCTCAAGATACCATTGTTAAGTTTCAAATCAAATCCCAAGATCAACAAATCATGCACAAAAACCGCATATGTACATCAAAGGAGTAAGGCGGAAACACAACTCACATTGATGGGTTTTGATGAAATGAAAAAACAAGCCTTCAAGCTCCCTCCACATGCTCGCCCAAGGCTTCTCCTTGTAATGGAATGCTCGGTTTTGGTGGTGGTGAGCTCCTCCAAATTCGGCCATGGTCATCCTCCATTAAAGCTCCAAGTTTTGTAATTCCAAGCTCACAAATTCGTTTCCCTATCACCATAATATAACTCAAGTGTGTGCTAGCACTCTTTCTTCTTCATTTAGTGTGATCAAACCAAAAAAAATGAGAAGAAATGGTCTCAAAACCGTGAGAGAGGGAAGAAGATTTTTGGCTCCAAAAAGAGTGAAAACCGTGAGTGGGAGAGGGAGAAGCAAGCAATTTCGTTTTTGCTTGGTTGGTGGAGAGAAAATAAAAAGCTTTATATATATGTCTTATTTTAATCATTTACCAAGTAAATAAATAAACATATATTAAAAACTTTAAATCAAAAGTCAAAGCAAAAGCAAAAAGTGCTTTTCAATCACTTCACATCACTATTCACATCACATCTCTACACTTTATTAAAGTGACATGTCATATCACATCACTCAAAGTGACAAGTGATTTGACGATTGATGCGACTAGTGATTTGACGCTTGATGTGACTTGCGTGCCGCGCTCGGATTCAAAATACGAATGCGCTCGCAATCACTCTCGGGCTCGGGTTCGCTAATTCCAAATTAACGAATTTTCCGTCGCGTCGTAATTAAATGATTACGCCTAGCGAAATCACTATTCACGTCGCTAACGAATTAATTCTAAATTGATTCGTTTGCCCGAATTAAAATCCAATTTTAATTCCGCGTCGAAATCCAATTTCGTATAATATATCGGATATATTATTTTATCGATTAATTCTAAATTAATCGTTCTCTCTCTTTAATTAATATTTTATCCCAGATAAAACATCTTCGTAATTAATCCCAGATTAATTTTCTCTCTCATCGAATTAATCCCAGATTAATTTTCTCTCTCTTCTAATTAATCCCAGATTAATTTTCTCTCTCTTCTAATTAATCCCAGATTAATTAAAGTGCGAGTCATACATCATCGGTGAATCTTCAGGAAGCGACCCATGAGATCTCCGGATATGTTGGCAGTAAATACGGTCGCCGGACTATCCGAACACGTAAGTACCTCGTACTACGTTTATACCGATTTACAAGACAAGGTTGGCTTCTAGCAAAGCGCCATGCCTACCCAATTCTCCAGAAATATTCTTATAGGAATATATAGATCTATATCAAGCGTAGTATACTAAGTATTGTGCGTATCGGCCCAGTATCGGATAATCACGTGTTAGGGCTGGGGCTGGATAAGTGTCTGCCCCGTCCGAAACACATATCGGATGTCTGGTAACATAGTCTCTATAATCGGATATACATGACCTGGTCACAATATCCCGATTGGTTGCGCAACACTCAAGAGCACTAGTACCGTATCCTGCGTGACATCATCTCCATTATGACTGGAGTGATACTTCCGTCTCGACATCACATCCAATACTCTACGACTCTCTGATAAACCCAGAAGTGGTAGACACAGAACCGGTCAAAGCCCCCAACCACCAAATCCAAAGTTTATCGATTATCGTAAGTATTAGCGATGTAAGTCTCAGGTTAAGACTATACACACCTACCTTGATTTCGGCCTCCCATAGACACATAGTCATAATACCAATGGGATTCCGAGGGGTCTATCCAGAGCGAAGCTGTTTCCCGTACCATCGGTGAAACACGACCTCCTATCGCACTTGCATAAGTGTCCAATACTTATATATATGAGAACTATGCCGTTGTGCCCTCACAACGCGCACAAGTGCAATACTAGCCTATTCCGCATTATCGATGTCCAGTCTCGATAATACTACGGCTAGGGATATTTAATGATTAATCCTTCGTGGACTGATACTGTCTCATATCATCTCAATCCAGGAACTAATCATAGGGACCTCTCTTCATTTATATATCTATGGTGATCTAATCACAAATGACGAGAGTGCAATTTCCTTGTTACATAGTTAATTTGCTACAACAACACAATGTTCTGTGCAAATAGTGACGCTATGGGTCATATTATCCAACAGAAAGTTCATACCAAACTGGGAGAGACCCTACATCGTCCAGAGAGTAATGGGAAATTGGGCAGTGAGACTGTCAGACTTGGAAGGGAATGAGTTCACCGAGACGATCAATGTGGACAGATTGAAGCAGTACTTTGCCTGAGGGAGAGATGACTGAGTTGTCACCAGCAGAAGACCTGACCTAACGGGATGGGAAACTCATCCATGCATGCATGCATACACTTAACGTATTTTGCATTCTCTTTCTGTTTGTTTGTTTTATATTCACATGTTTTCAAAGACGAAAATGGAAAGCGGCAAAGACAAGCCAATTAGAAATTGTGCAAGCACAGTATCAGATCAAGGGTTGAGGCCCACATTGGTGTTAATTTCGGGAAAGAATCCCAGGGTTGAGGCCCGTATTGGTGTTAGTTTCGGGAAGGAATCTCAGGGTCGAGGCCCATACCAGTATGAGTTTCGGGAATGGATCCCAGGGGGCGAAGCCCACATTATCAGCATAGAAAGGAAGAATTATGTGGAGTGAGTGAAAAAAAAAAGAAAGGAGAAGTCTTTGATAGTTAGGCATTTGTCCGGTGATGACATTATTTGCTGCAAGAAGAAACCTTAGAAACGATAAGTGCGAGACATACTCTCGTCCAGTACTCTGAATGGATCGATCTCGGCTAGACTCACAAGCACTTGATTACGATATCTCAACAGTATAAGCCTGAGTAAGTGGCGAGTTGACTAGTTGAAGAGATGATGAATCAGTGAATGACTGTTTGCCTGGATGTCCACCTTGATTTACTTATGCTACGATATATGATATGGTCGGAAATAAAAAAAAAAGTCTCTGCAATGAAAAGAAAAAAAGAATAGACCACCTATAACCAATAAGCGTGAAGCTACCCATGGGCGAGTGTTAGGACCACCATGAGGAGAAATGCTACCTTAAAGGATATATGTGTCGAAGAAAAGAAAAGAAAAAAGAAAAGAAAAGAAAGAAAAAGAATGAAAAGAATAAAGAGAAAGAGACAAGAAAAAATAAGAAGACCATATCATGTTGAGTATGACGAAGTAATCACATAATGTGATCAAGACATCTAGATTGGTTAGGCCCACTGATCCGATTCTCCGAGATGAAATCATCGAGTTGGCCTGCTTAAGGAATAAGCTGCGAGAGAGCCTTAGCGCACACACACACTAGAAGTCTAGTTCAGATCATCTATTCAGAAGATCGGAGTTGAGTATATCGAGTACTTTAAAGATTCTCAGGTTTCGACGCGAAGCATTCGTTGAGGACAAAAATATGTTTAGCTATCAGGATTATCTCGTGAGAGGAAGTACAGTATAAACCATCACGGTGTTAGTATCAGTAGCAGTCTTGCCGGGTATGGAACTCTGGGGGTGAGGCCCGCACCATTATCAGTCTGGCTAGGTATGGCACTCTGGGGGTGAGGCCCACATCTTTATCAGTATCATTCTGGCCGGGTATGGCACTCTAGGGGGCGAGGCCCACATCAGAATACAGCATCAGTTTTGCCAAGTATGACATTCTAGGTATGGAGACATCACTGCGGCATTCTAGATATGGAGACGTAACTACGATACCTTGGGTATGGGGTTTAGCACGCCAGGTACGACATATGGACTATCGTGGACTATAGTGGACTTTCGTGGACTATGATGGACTATCGTGGACTTTCGTGGACTATCATGGACTTTCGTGGACTATTGTGGACTATCGTGGACTATCATGAACTTTCGTGGACTATCTTGGACTATCGTGGAATATCGTGGACTTTTATGGACTATCGTGGACTATCAGTATCAGTCTGGCCGGGTATGGCACTCTAGGGGGCGAGGCCCACATCAGAATACAACATCAGTTTTGCCAAGTTTGACATTCCGGGTATGGAGACATCACTGCGGCATTCTAGATATGGAGACGTAACTGCGATACCTTGGGTATGGGGTTTAGCACGCCAGGTACGGCATATGGACTATCGTGGACTATAGTGGACTTTCATGGACTATTGTGGACTATCTTGGACTATCATAGACTATCGTGGACTTTCGTGGACCATCGTGCACTATCGTGGACTTTCGTGGACCATCGTGCACTATCGTGGACTTTCATGGACTATTGTGGACTATCGTGGACTATCATGGACTTTCGTAGACTTTCGTGGACTATCGTGGAATATCGTGGACTTTTATGGACTATCGTGGACTATTGTGGACTACCGCGACACCGTAGGTACGGGGTTTAGCATGCCAGGTACGGCGTATGGACTATCGTGGACTATTGTGGACTATTATTGACTACCACGACACCCTAGGTACGAGGTTTAGCATGCCAGGTACGGCATATGGACTATCGTGGCTACTGTGGACTATTGTGGACTATCGCGACACCCTAGGTACAGGGTTTAGCAGGCCAGGAATGGCACATCATCAATTTCGTTCAGAGCAACAGGCAAGCTAGGTGGCAGCTGGCGAGCTAGGTAAGTGAAAATGCATTCCACGTACTTTGATAGGATTGTCATTGTCACACACTGCACAAGTCCCATCAACGTGGGGGTGACTGTAGGCACTGTATTTTTACATATAAGTCCCTATGATGAGTCTCGTATGGAGACACTACCTTTTAAACTATGGAAGTCAAAAGAAATGGACGTTGGAAGGGTAAAGTTGGAAATTGGCATTTTTATTGGATTTAATTCGATTTTCCAGCTTTGGTTTGCTCATTGGATCTCTGTTTCAAAGTTTAACCTCGGCCCAAAACCCAATAAGCCACTTACCAAACCATACACTAAGCCCAAATACCCCAAGCCCACCAAGAATCCAAAGCCCACGCCCAATAACCCTAGTTCACGCCCATGGCTCTCCTAAATTAGCAAAATGCACATTTAACACATGCATAAATCAAGCCAAATCCTTTCCTTAATAAAAGAAATCACATGGATCCATTTCTTAATCAAAACCAATCAATATCCAAAATTAGAGAGATTCATTCCTTATGAGATATTAATTAAGAGATGTCACCATCATTAGAATATCATTCCCTATTCAAACTAGGATTGCTTCCAACCCTTTGCCTATAAATAGAGGCATTCACTCACCTTCCAAACCCTAGCATCCATGCCCAAGTCCTTCCAAATTCATTTCCATTGCTGCATATTCCCCAAGCCTTAAGTCTCCATTACCGCAACTCACCAAGAAACACCCCTACAATTACCGCATCCATCACCAAGAAACACTCCTCTATTGAAGCATCCCTCACCATAAAATATCCTTCATACTGTAGCATCTACCACTACCAAAACACCTCTGAAATATCCCTCCGTATTGCCACACAAACTCACCAAAATAGCCCCTCAATTACCGCAATAACTCACCAAAATATCCCTTCAATTGCAGCACATAACCCTCACCGCACAGCCCATAACTCGCCAAAACAGCCCTTGTTACCATCGCAAAATAACCCCGCACTGCAACCCCTTTATTACCGCATATTACCCTAAAAATACCCCCTGAAATTGTACTTCATCTACCGCAAAAAAAGCCCCCACTGCAGTCTAAAAAATGCAAAAATACCCCCTAATTACCGTGCAAAGCATTCCAAAAAACTACACTATTTGACTACTGAAACTGCATCTTCTTTTTCCACCGAAGCAACCCATATTTTAGCCCCCTTAAAACTGCATAAACCAGCAGTAAAATCGCGAGGAAACAGCAGCGAAATGGAGTGAAAACAGCAGCCCAAACAGCGAAATAGCGGAGGGAATCCTTGAGTTAGTAAACCGAAGGAGTTGTGGATCATCAACCTTTCCAACGGCCGTGTAACGTACTTCCAAGAAGCGACATAAAAGGTTAGACCTGAGGGCACCTCTCTTATTCATTCGTCTTTTAATTAGTTATTAAATTTACTTCGCATGAGAGTCGTTAGTTGATTTGTGTTGTGGCCGTTGGGTGAATGGATAAGTGTTCTTTCTTGTGGTATATCGGATGGAAACCCAGACGTAAATTCCGTAGCCAAATCTAAATGGACGTTATTGAGGTTTGCACTCAGGATACAATGCCATGTATCGCTTGAGAGATACACATATTTCATTCATCAAACATTGTATTCGAGTATGATTAGGTTGCTAGTATGTTATTTATCTTAAGAATGATTTAGTCGATAATATTTTCTTTCTTTATGCATGATTAGGTTGTTTTATATCATATTAGGGATTTAATTTATATTTATGCTTAGATTCTTATTTATTTTCCGCATTAGATAATTGGGCATGCTTGCGTGATGATTGCATGTTATTACGTGTTTGCCATTATGACAACTTACTTTGAAGCATGCGAACTTAGGTGTAGGCTACCTTTGAGCATACATGTTGAGTAGATTCGGTTAGTTTATTGCACAAATCATATCTTTACAAGTAACATAAGTAAAGGACCATTCTAAACCAAGCGGTTTGAGGTCTTCCCTTACGATGGGTGAGTTCGGCCTTAAATCTTTGTCCCAGTTTATACTGGGTGGCGACTCCATGTTATTTCTCTGGTTTAGTTCCCCACAGACTATTCCGTACTCCCACCTAGGTCGCGAGCCTAGAACAGCGTCGCCGATTTTTGTATCCTACAATAAAGATCTACTGGGAAAGATCTAAAAGTTGTTGGCACCCTCCGAGAACTCGTACATTGTAAGATATGTACGTGACCTGGTGTCTCATATGTTTTGAGCATATAGTGTCACAATCAGGCTAATCCAGATGATGGTCACTGGATTGATGCTATGAACGTCTTTAAGTATCTTACACGAACTAAGGATGCTTTCTTAAACCTATGTGGATAGAGAACTTGAAGTGAATGTGTTCATTCCTGCAAGTTTCCAAATCGATATAACGACAGCAAGTCGTAATAAGGGTATTACATAGTTTGAATAACGGAACAGTGAGCTGGAAATCTTCCAAACAAGATACTGTTATCAAATAAACAACAAAAGCGGAATATTGTTGCAGCTTAGGTAGCAATAGAAGCATATTTGGATCTATAATCCTAATTAGATTAGGAGTAGTTCTGTTGGCAGCTGAGCTAGGCTACAGTACATGCTAAGGAACCGCGGTCTCATTAACAATCCAAGTATGTACTTCAACTATTTCATCTGAATCATAAGATCATACATTGTGGCGATGTGATGGTCGAATAAATCGCATCAGATGATAACCTTTAGAAACCGCTGACGAAAGCTGTTTCTCAACAGAAGTTTGAGCGACCCGTACATAGTTCAGGTGTAGGACACTTGAGTGATTTGCTATAGGCCAAGTGGGAGATTGTTGGACAATTATGACCCATAGCATCACTGTTTGTACAGAACATGGTGTTGTTGAACAAATTAACTATGTGACAAAGGAAATTGCTCTTTTATCTTTTGTAATTGGATTACCGATATACATAAATGATAAAAGTCCATATGATTAGCACTGGATTAATAAGATATTAGACAGTATTAATCCACCTAAGGTTTAATCATTAAATATCCATAGCGTAGTTGTAGTCATTGCATTTTTGCATGTGAAACCCGATAATGAGTCTCATTTGGAGGCACTACCTTTTTAGTCGCGGAAGCCGCGGGAAATGGTCGTCGGAAGGGAATCGGTATTTTGTTTGATCTTTTTCGCTGGATAGCTTCGGGTTCGCTTGTTTGACCTCCGTTTTAAAACAAATGTCACAAATTAAATTGAAATTAAACCGAATTTAATTAAAACGAATTAAAGTGAAATTAAATTAATTAAAGCTAATTAAATTAAACTGAATTAAAATTGAACTAAAATACATTGAATTAAATTAATATCGAATTAAGTTAAATTCCTAATTAAAATAAATCAATATTAAATTAAATTAAAACCATTGAAATTAAATTAAATTCCTAAATTAAATAAATGTTAAATCTAAAAATCACATGCCAAATTAAATTAATTAAATTAAATTCCTAAATTAAATAAATGTTAAATCTAAAAATCACAAACCAATTAAATTAATTAAATTAAATTTACAAATTAAATCCAATTAAATTAATTCCTAAAATAAATAAATAAATCACATAATTTAATATAATCCCCTCCTAAAATACATTATTCTTTCCCTAAATAAATTAAATAAATCCCCTCAAATTAATTGATTTGTTTCCTTTTAAAAACCATGCACACACAATAAACCCTAACCCTACCCTCTCACTATAAAACCACACTAAAATAACCCTTAGCCTCTCTCTTCTCAACACTCATAACACACGGCCAAAAACAACAAGAAAACATAAAATAAACCCTAATCACCCGCGCCTCTCATCTCGCCCAACAGCCACTCACGTTGCCACATTCATGCACGCATACACTACCCTGACCGAATTCACGTAGAGTCATCACTCCTCTCTCACGAAACCATAATACAAACCCTAGAAAAAACATAAATCTTTCACGCCCAGGCTGCTCCACGTAATAAGCACGTCCACCAACCCTTCAGCGAACAGGCCACCTGCTCACGCCATTAAAGAACCCTCCAAAGCCACGACTTTGACGACACCTCACCACATCAACACGCCACTTAGCCACCTGCCTCACACCTTCACTCATCCCTCTCATCAACACATAGCAATTCAATGCATTCAGCCACTCACGATTATTCATCGAAAGAAGCAACAAACACAACCCCTCACAATCGATAAAAACCTCCTCTCACAAATAACCTTCAACCTAGCCGCTCAACACCACACGCCTCATTCACGACTCAACTCCACACCCAAAAGCAGCCCCTTCCTCGCATTCTCGCCTAGCCATTCACTGCCTATTTGCCTTCAACGTCACCAGCTCACTCCATTTAGCGCATCAAGAAAATCACCTGCCTTCCCGTGAATTGTATGCCATTCGCCTCTTGAACAAATTTGCTAATGCACCACAAACAAGACCATGCCCCTGACCAACTCAATAACCCTCACGTAGCAGCCTAAAACACATCAAGTAACAGCCCTCAAAAAACGTAAGCCACACTCAACTCACGGCCCATTCAACGCCACAAACTGCCCTTAACCAATCAATAAATCAAGCCATATTTTCAAGCCAAAACACCAGTCTTGAAGCCTCTATTTCATGCACCAAAACTATTTTGACACAGCCCCTATTTCACGCGAAAACTATCCAGAGCAACCCCTGAAAACTGCCACAAAATACCACCCAAAACCGCACCTAAAACACCCAAAACAGTCCATTAACGCCCCTGAATAGTGACCAGAAAATACATCACAAACAGCGGCAAAACATAGTGAAAATAGCTGCTAAAACAGCAAAATAGTGAGCAAAGACATCGAACCAGTGAACCAGAAGAGTTGTGGATTATTAGCCCTTCCGACGGACTTGGAACGCGCTTCCGAAAGTCGACGTAAAAAGGTTAGACCTGAGGGTATTTTTCACATCCGTTTTCAGTTTTATTTTTATTATTTATTGAGTTTCATTTGCATGATTTTTATGGATTGATGCATGATTATGGCCCTTGATTAAAATGAAAAATGTGTCGCCTCTTGTGGTATATATGATGGAAACCCGGACGTAAATTTCATAGCCGATTCCGAATGGATGGTAGTATGATCTGCACTCGGGATAAAACTCCACATACCACTTGAGCAAACGATGCATATTTTGTTTTATATTATTTTGATGTGTTTATTATTCGTTATTTAATTTCTGCATATTATTTGTTCGTGTAATGATATGATCGAGCGCATGGGCTTAGTAAGTGCGATGAAAGGTCCTCTAATTGAAGGGGTTAAAATCCTTTACCACGGTGCTTCGCCGCACCGGTCAATGTATATTCGATTGGATGTGAGATATGTTTAATCGGGTATACGAAATCTGATACCTTTGCATTTACTTTTTTTGTTTCATATATATGCATTGAGATAAGTGCATGGGCTTAGCAAGTATGATGAAAGGTCCTCTAATTGAAGAGGTTAAAAATCATTTACCACGATGCTGCTTCGCCGCGCCGGACGATGTATATTCGATTGGATGTAAGACATGTTCAGTCGGGTATACGAAATCTGATATCTTTGTATTTACTTTTGTTTCATATATATATGCATTAAGATAAGCGCATGGGCTTAGTAAGTGCGATGAAAGGTCCTCTAATTAAGAGGTTAAAATCCTTTACCACAATGCTTGCGCCGCGCCGGATATCTTTGTATTCACTTTATTTCATATGTATGCATTGTGTTAATTGCACATGGGCTTAGTAAGTGCGATGAAAGGTCTTCTAATTGAAGAGGTTAAAATTATTTACCATGATGTTTCGCCGCGCCTTGTATTCAATTATTTGCTTCCTTTCTTTCTATGCCATCTTTTCACATGATCATGCATCATATTGTATTACGCATGGGCTTAGTAAGTCGGATGAAAGGTCCTCTAATTGAAGAGGTTAAAATCCTTTGCCACGATACTTCACTGCGCCGGACCAAGTGTATTCTAATGAATGTGAGATACGTTCAATCGAACACTTAAGGTCCTATATAGATGTGGGCATATGTCGCATCTCTTTTCTTTCATCTCCATTATTTATCTTTCAAATCGCATCATGGCACGTTTATTTCACGTATGATTGTCTCTTTAATTGTCCATTTTTTACATTATGCACTTAATCTCCTCTCTTTAATATGTACGCTTATGCAATTAGTGCTTGTTCGCGCTCTCATGTCCATTAATAATGCGTTTGGGAGATTGTATATCTGTCATTACTTTAATCTACCGTGATGCATGCAAACTTGAACTAGATTATATGCAAATAGGTTGTATGTAAAACTGAGACATAGGTTATATGAAAAGTGTTACGTATGGACTTAGTTGACTCCTTTTATTATGCATGAATATGTAATGATTATTTGTTTATGATTCCGCGTGTATGAAATGTTATGAAATTACATGTTCATCATTATTTGATTCCCTTTTACGTGTGCTTATGTGATTATGACGTGCTTGCATTTTCATGAGTATAATATGCCTATGAAGTTGTATATTTGTCGTTACTTTGACTTACTTTCGAGCATGCGAACTTAGAAGTAGGATGCAAATCTAGGTGTAAGTTTTGTCTTTTTGCACATGTGAATTTAGAAGCATGATATTCTTGGAAATAAGTGTTACTTAGGCTTGATTAAATTATTACACAAATCCTTTCATTTACAAGTGACATAAGTAAGGGACCATTCCGAACCCAACGGTTTGAGGTCTTCCCTTGCGATGGGTGAATGCGGCCTTAAATCTCATTTTATCGGTTCACACCGGGTGGCGACTCCATCATTCTCCGGTTTAGTTCCCCGTGGCTACTCCGTACTCCCAACCGGGCTGCGATCCTGGAACAGCATGCGTCGCCCAGATTCCTGTGTCACCACAGTAGTATTATCGAGACTGGACATCGATAATACGGAATAGACTAGTATTACACGTGTGCGCATTATAGAAGCATTATTGGACAGTTATGACCCATAGCGTCACTGTTTATAAAAGACATTAGGTTTTTGTACAAAATTAACTATGTTATAATGAAATTGCCTTTTATACCGTTTTATGATTCATTTACTTTGATATATATAAATGGTAAATGTCCATATGATTAGTTCCGGATTGAGATGATATGAGATAGTATCAATCTATAAAGGTTTAATCATTAAATATCCCTAGTCATAGTATTATCGAGATTAGACATCGATAATGTGGAATAGACTAGTATTGCACTTGTACGCGTTGTGAGGGCATAACGGCATAGTTCTCATATATTTAAGTATATGATACTTATGCAAGTGCGATATGAGGTTGTGTTTTTTACCGATGGTATGGAAAACAGCTTCGCTCTGGATAGACCCCGCAGAATCCCATTGGTAGTATGTATATGTGTATATGGGAGTCCGTTTCAGGGTAGGTGTATTTGGTCTTAACCTGAGACTTGCATCGCTAAAACTTATGACAATCGGTAAACTTTGGTTTTGGTCGTCCAGGGCTTTAACAGGTTCTGTGTACGCCTCTGCTGGGTTTATTGAGAATCGTAGTGTATTGGATGTGATGTCAAGACGGAAGTATCACTTCAGACATACGAAGATGATGATCACGCAGGGATTCAGAACTGGTTCTCTATTGTGTTGTAACTATCGGGATAATATGACAAGGTCATGATTATCTGATTCAAAGAGACTAGTTGCTCGATATCCGATATGTGCTTCGTACGGGGCAGACACTATTCCAGCCCCAGGCCTTGCACGTGACATCCGATACTGGATCGCTATACACTATACTACAGTATACTACGCCTATTAAAGATCGTATATTCCAGTAAGAATATTTCTGGAGAATTGGGTAGGCATGGCGCTTTGCTAGAAGCCAACCTTCTCTCGTAAATCGGTGAAAATGTAGTACGAGGTACGTACGTGTTCGGATAGTCCAACGACCATATTTACTGCCAACATATCCAGAGATCTCTTGGTTCGCTTCCCGAAGATTCACCAATGACGAATGGTTCGAACTTAATTAATCTAGGATTAATTGCGGAGAGACTTTGTCTTGGAAAAAGTACTATTTGAAGAGAGAGAAAGATTAATTTGGAATTAATCAATAAAATAATATATTCGATATATTATTCGGAATTAGATTTCGACGCGGAATTAAATTAGATTTTAATTTGGGCAAACGAGTTAATTTAGAATTAATTCGTTAGCGACATGAATAGTAATTTTGCTAGGCATAATTATTTAATTAAATTTGATTTAAATAACGTCGCGATGGAAGTTCGTTAATTCGGAATTAGCGAACCCGAGCCCGGGAGTGTTTGCGGGCCCACTCGTATTCGGAATCGAGTGGGGCCCACATGTCACATCAACCATAACATCACATGTCATTATTTGATGTGTTTAGGTGAGGTTGTTGGTGAAGAGTGTAATACACTCCAAATCTTGAAAAGGTGAAAGACATGTTGACTTATACATTTTCCAACTTTTGGTATATGTTTAATTAATTGTTTTTGAAACAAAAACACTTGATTTTGGAAATCAAATTCACTTTTCATTTTCCTCTCTCCTTGGTCGAAACCAGTTCACTGGTTTTCCTCTCCAAAATTCTTCATTTCTTTGCCAAAAAAAAGTATGAAGTAAAGGTGTGATTTTTTGTTACAAATAATCACTATAGGCTAGCACCTTCAAGGAATCACAAAGAGGTGATAGGGAAACCAACTCAAGGAGCTTGGATTCAAAGAACAAAGCTTGGATCTTTACTCTTCACCTTGGCCGAATCTTGTAGATCTTGGAGGAGGAATTTTGTTGCTCAACGGATCCACAAACCGATCGTTGTAAGTATGATTTCGCCATACTTCTCCATTTATTCATTCTTATTTCATGCTTATAAGATCTTGGGACACCTTATAGAAACCCAACAATGGTATCAGAGCTTAAATGAGCATGAAATTTATTAGGGTAAAATTTGGGTAAAATCAATGTGAGCATGTGATGAGTGGTAAAACTATCAATATTTCTCACTCATTTAACTTAATATTTTGTATAGTTTCTTGAGTTTTGTGAATATTTTGATGTGTTTTGTGTTATTTTGTTGCAAATAAAGTTTCAGGACATTCTGGAGGTGATTTGAAGCAAAACTGTGAAATTTGGTGAAATTTGGCAAAAAGGGTATTTTGCCAATTTTGGGCGTCCCGAGACAAAGGGTATTTTGGTAATTTTGGGCATCCCGACACCGAAATAAAATTTCATGACATTCTGGAGGTGATTTGGAGCAAAACTGTGAAATTTGGCAAAAAGGATATTTTGGTAATTTTGGGCGTCTCGACACCGAGGGTATTTTGGTAATTGCACCACCATGCCATATGTCAAAAATTCAACGAGCCGTCTTTGTTAGCCACCATGCCACGTGTCGCAAATTCAGCGATCCAAAAAAAATAATAAAATAATAAAATATCAGAAAAATAATAATAATAAATTAGATTTTTTCCTATAAATAGATTTTGAATTTCTTAGTTTCAATTTACATTTTCCTCTGAAATCCTTATAAATAAATTGAGAGTTCTCTTTTTTAGTTTCTTTTATCAGTTTTATTTACATTTGTAGTAGTAATTTTCTTTTATAAATAGTAGTTTTAATTCATCCATGAGGGGGTAACTTCTCTATGCTGAGGTAATAAGGTAATACTTTTACTTTTTCTATTTAGATTAATCTCCCTTAAAATATAATATATAAACTATTTAAAATCTGAATTAATAAAGGATACCGCCATTTCCGGACGGTTGGTTATTCAATTTAATCTGATTAACCTGACTTAATGAGGATACCGCCACACTGGACGGTTGGTTTAAGTTTATATTTCTGTTCTGTCTTACGGCTGGTATATTTGAATTTGACTTAATCAGGATACCGCCATTCCGGACGGTTGGTTTAAAATACCCCAAGATTATATATTATATTATTGGGAGATATCTAATAGTAAATAGTAGAAGTTAATTCCTTTTACCTTAGCATTTTATTTATTTTTCTGCATTTACTTTTTAGTAATTTTTATTTTTTTTACTTGTTGTGATGAAATCTAATATCACCGGATTTAAAAAGGGTTAGATTATAGTTTGGGTAATTAAAGAGTTATTTGTTCAGTCATAATCTTAATGCTTTTTATTAACTGATCACTAATAAAATTGATTAGGTAAACTTAAAATGAACTAGACATAGGGATTTTAAGTTTATGACCTTAGTCTCAACAACCCACGATCTTCCTTAAGGATAGATAACCCTTTAATAGATTTCCTTACAGGATAGAAATATACATGTCGGGCGGGGTAGTCATAATTGGAACTTAACCTTAATGAATCTAGGTAATTTAATTGACATAGACATATGGTTCAATTGGATTATAACTAGGTATTTGTAAATGATCATTCGAAAGAGGCTTTTACATAATTTAGTGTTCCAGATTAATAATTCAATAATTTACCCAACTATGATTTAACTACTTCATCTTTTAATTGATATTATAAAGATTCACAACCCTAGATCTTTGAGTCTTTTATTTTCCTTAGTATTTTTTTTTTGTCTTTTTATTTATTTATTTATTTAGCAAATCTACAAATCAAATCATTCAAGCAATCAATTCACTTCTCCCTCAATTAGATATTGTAAATAAATAGTATCAATAATTAATAACAACAGTAGGAATTAAGTCCTCGTGGGATCGATATTTTTATACTACTTGAACGATACGTGCGCTTGCGTTATACGTGTGTGTTTACGCCGGTCAGTATGATTTGATGAAACTGATGGATTGAGTATGCTTATATGTTGATATTATGAGGTTTGATTGGATCAATTTCATGATATGATGATTGGATCAAATTTTGCCGCACCATTAGTCTTGGCCGAATATATACCTTACCCTAGGCTCTTGGAAAATTTTGTTTTGATGAACATTGGATGTCTTAAAACGAATAGGATATGTCGATTTTTAATTCGATTGGATTGAAAACGAAATCGGACATTAAATTTCCTCCTTGGCCGAGAGCAATATGGCATGAAATGGACTTGATTTTCATTCAAAAATTGTTGGACAATAATTGAATAAATTGATACATAATTAATTGGTATATTGTATTTTAGAAATATTGATTTAGGTAATTAATTAATGTATTACACTTTGATTAATTAAATTATAAAATTTGAAATTTTAAAATTTGGTTAATTGGGCTTGAAATCATTATTTTTGGGCATAATGGGCTTGGTTGGGCCAACTAGGTTTAGGCCAATTGGATTGGATCCGAATTGGGCCTAAATCACTCCATTAAGTCCAAATGTAATAAATGGGCTTTAAAAGTTTAATTGGGCCTTATGGGCTTGATATTGGTTTTATGGCATATGAGGGTGATTCCTTACTTGGGCTTGAGGATTGGGTTTGTGTTAGTGTTCCTAGAACATGCCAATGATCTAATAAGCATGAAAAATATTGAATAAGAACATTATAAGTTGCGGAATACTTACAACGAACATATTTGAGCTTTTAAAAAATTTATGAAGATGATCTCCAAGATCCAAGCAAAGTGTTGATTCCAACTCTTGAAGATGTTTCCCAATTACCTTTGTTGACTTGCTTAACTGCTAGCTTTTGATTTGAAGAACAAAATCAAAGAGAGCAATAGGATGAAGTTCACGCCCAAGGAGAGTCTTCTACGGTTTTTCTTTTGTTCAACTTATGTCAAAGTGTGTAGAGATTTTCTTTTGGTAAAACCCTTTTACCCTTTTTCACCAAAACTTGGTAGTTGGGTAAATGGTTTTACCAAAACCAATACAAGGTGGTTGGGTGGTTGGTGGCTTGGCATAAATGCCAACTACCACCACCTACCACACATGTGAAGTGGGCCCCACTATTTGAATTCAAAATTCAAATATCTCTACGAACATTTACCGCGGCTTGGTTCCGTTTAATCCGATTAAATGAACTTTCGTCGCTAAATAATTAAATCTAATTTAATTAAATAACGATGCCTCGCAAATATATTACGAACGTCATTTACGAACTAATTATAAATTAATTCGTTCGTTCGTATTAAAGTCCGACTTTAATTTCGTAATGAAATCCAATTCATATTAATATATCCGATATATTAATTTTAGCCCATTCGAATAAATTAAATAGAAAAATCAAATTTACCTATTAAATTTATTTTACCGATTAATTCCAAATTAATGGCGTTCTCTCTCTACTGAACATATTTAATCCCAGATTAAATAAAGCCTCAATTAATCCTAGATTAATTTTCTCTCTCTAAATTAATCCCAGATTAATTCTAATTTAAGTCAACTGTCATCGATGAATCTTTGGGAAGCGACCCAAGAGATCTCTGGATATGTTGGCAGTAAATCCGGTTATCGGACTATCCGATAAAGTGAGTACCTCGTACCATGTGCTTACCGATTTACAAGACATGGTTGGCTTCTAGCAAGGCACCGTGCCTACCCAATTCTCCAGAAATATTCTTAATGGAATATATAATCTATGTCTGGCGTAGAATACGTAGTATCTCGTATTGCGATCCAGTATCTGATGTCACGTGCTAGGCTAGGGCTGTAATAGTGTCTTCCCCGTACAAAGCACATATCGGATATCAAACAACTAGTCTCTTTGAATCGGATAATCATGACCTTGTCACATTATCCCCATGGTTGCAACACAATAGAGAACTAGTTATGAATCCCTGCGTGATCATCATCTCCATATGTCCGAAGTGATACTTTCGTCTTGACATCACATCCAATACACTAGGATTCTCGATAAACCCAATTGAGGCGTACACAGAACCTGTTAAAGCCTTGGACGACCAAAACCAAAGTTTACCGATTATCGCAAGTACTAGCGATGCAAGTCTCAGGTTAAGACCAAATACACCTACCCTGACGCGGACTCCCATAGACACATATATATACTACCAATGGGATTTCGCGGGGTCTATCCAGAGCGAAGCTGTTTTCCATACCATCGGTAAAACACAACCTCCTATCGCACTTGCATGAGTATCCTATACTTAAACATATGAGAACTATGTCGTTATGCCCTCACAACGTGCACAAGTGCAATACCAGTCTATTCCGTATTATCGATGTCCAGTCTCGATAATACTATGACTAGGGATATTTAATGATTAAACCTTTATGGATTGATACTGTCTCATATCATCTCAATCCGGAACTAATCATATGGACTTTTACCATTTATATATCAAAGTAAATAAATTATGAAATGATAAATGGCAATTTCATTACTACATAGTCAATTTTGTACAAAAAACAATGTCTTTTACAAACAGTGACGCTATAGGTCATAATTGTCTAACAGTTTGACCCACATTGACCAAAGCCCATGCCTTTTAAAATCATTTGAAAGCCCATCGGACTTTGATTAAACGAACATTGGATGTTAGTTGGGCTTTGAGACCCGATAAGATTAGATTTGGAATCTAAGTCGTTAAAGCGCATTAAAAGTGTAAATATTTAATTTGGAATTAAATAAAAGAATTAGTAGTGAATACGACTTAAATTAGATTTAGCGAGTAGTTCGATATAATTCATGAATTCGTACTTTGAGTACTTATTCTCAAACGAGTTGAACTCGCGTAAAATCAAATCGTTGTTTGAACATTGGATGGTCAAATAATTAAAGACTAATTAATTGGATTAGATTGATTGTATAACATGCCTTGAATGAATATATGTGGATGTGTTGAATGAATAGTGTATATCGGGTGGATATTAGAAGGGAAAAGGTAATTTTAGAAATTATTGTAAATTTGGAATTTAGAAATTATTGTAAATTGGAATTTATAAATTGAACCTGCGTGTCAAGCCTTGTCTCTTATTATCTCTTTGTATTCTCTTCTCACCTAATTCCCCTCATTGCAATGAGGTTTCTATTATTGTATTATGTAATTGGGCAGAAGTAGAATAGTGCTAGCCGGGGAGAGGAAATTGAGTGATTTATTCTAGGAACAAGTTGTTATATATCCATCCGTATATCGCTATTAATTTACTTTTTGCGCCTTATGATGTTTTAGAAGCATGCTTTAGGGTGTATGATGAGACCTTAACAAAGATAATAAATTGGTTGCCAATTTACGCGAAAAAACCATCAAAACTTATATTAAGCGATTTTTCCTTCCGTTGAGTGATTCTTACTCAAGATCCAAAATTGGCATTGGTTTGTTGGCCAAAGTCAAGACCTTTGTCAATTGCGGATGTGTTTGAATCATGAGATTTTTGTTCCATATTTGTGTCCTGTCTAAGTCGTGATTTGTTGGCCAAAGTCAAGATCACTTCTTGTCCATCGACATTGATTACGAAACTTTCCATGTCAATGGGTTCCGCTTAACTAGAATCATTAAGCTTGTTGTGCCAAAGACAAGGCTTAGTTGATTTAGAGCAAAAAGGTTAGGAAAATGTATTGGATACGTTGGCATATGTATTGTATATATGTTTCGGACTTGGATGTCCACCTACCGGATCTAGGAATTGGATAAGATCCAATTGATCTTCGAGATCTACCTAGTTAAATATCATACAGCCTGTTGGCCAAAGTCAAGGTTATGTGTTATTTAACGGGATCCTAGCCCACTAGGAAACTGGGTTTCCCGAGTACTCGACAGAGGGTTAGAGGCTCGCCGAAAAATAGTGGGAGGCTAGTATTGAATTTGCAATTTCATTCAGATACTTAGCTTTACGCGCTTTCAAATTATTTCATCAAAATTATTTTATTAATTGGACTAATACAATGTTATTTTTCTTATAACAGTTAGACTGTACCCAAAATATCGTTGACTAGATAGTTAGACTATCGTAGTTAAGATGACTGGAAATGGAAATGTCTGTGACATTATCATTGGCAAGAATGTCTTTAAGGGCACGAACTTTGCAGATTGGGAGATGAATCTAAGGATAGTCCTTGGAGCCGAGAGGCTGTTGTACACCATACAAACACCTCTTGGGCCTAAACCCACACCTGATCAGACACTTGAGCTGGAGCTTTGGAAGACTCACAGCGATGATTGTGATACTGCTCAGTCTATTATGCTTGCTTCCATGACTCAGCATTTCCGTCGACAAAACAGGGACTTTGCAAGATCTTCACCGATCTAACAAGAGGTCGTAAAGATATGAGTTAGTTAAGAAGCTCTTCCATTCACGCATGTCAGAAGGCATGTCTGTTGAGTCCCATATGGCACAGATGATTACTGACATAGATGAGCTAGCTGCTATGGGGATAGTCTTTGAGGCTGAGATTACCATAGACATGGTCTTGCAATCTCTCCCCGACTCCTGGAGACAGTTCATCATAAAAAAGCGCGAGGCGCACTTTTCTTTGACATCTCAGACACCGAGGGCTGGGCCCAAGGCAACTGGAGGTGTGAAGAAGAAAAAGCATAAAAGAAAGGGCAAAGCCAAATCGTCAAAAGCTTCCGAGAAGCCTAAGGACAAATCTCACGATGTTTGCCTCCAGTGCAGCAAGCAGGGTCACTGGAAGCGTGACTGTCGCGAGTACAAGGCGCTTCAGAAGGAGATAAAGGCGGGCAAGGCACCGGCCTTAGGTATGGTTGTTATTGAAATAAACATGGCTACTTCTAGTTTTAAAAATTGGATTTTTGATTCTGGTTGTGGTACTCACATATGTACTGATGTGCAGGATCTGCAGATTAGCAGGAGACTGGCTTCAGGGGAGATTGATTTGCGTGTTGGAAACGGGACACCTGTTGCTGTTTTGGCCGTGGGCACTTTTGTTTTGGAACTGCCCTCGGGGAATGTACTTGAACTTAATGATTGTTATTATATACCTAGTTTGACTAGGAATATTATTTCTGCATCTATGTTAATCCAATGTGGGTATACTTTTGTATTTAGAAACACTGGGTGTTATTTATATAAAAATGATGTAGAAATTTGCACTGCTGTTGCAAATAATGGTCTTTATATTTTGAATATAAATTTATCTCCAACATATAGTATAACAAACTAAAGGCTCAAAATGAGTAACAAAGATAAAACTTATATGTGGCACTGTCGTCTAGGATAAATAAACAAGACTCGCATATCCACAATTTCGAAGAGTGGGTACTTGGATGGATTTGATCGAAATTCATATGACGTCTGCGAATCTTGCTTATTGGGAAAATGCCTAAATCACCTTTTAGCGGTAAGGGTGAACGCGCCACCGAACTGTTAGCCCTCATCCATAGTGACGTATGTGGGCCCATGTCTAGCCAGGCTAGAGGTGGATATGAATACTTTGTAACCTTTACGGATGATGCATCGCGTTATGGTTATATGTATCTTATGAGACACAATTCGGAAACTTTTGAGAAATTCAAAGAGTTTCGACACGAAGTTGAAAAACAGACAGGCAAGAGTATTAAGACATTACGGTCGGACCGTGGTGGCGAATACTTGAGCAATGAGTTTCTAGATTACTTGAAAGAATATGGTATTCTTTCACAGTGGACTCCTCCTGGAACACCGTAATTAAACGGTGTATCTGAACGGAGAAACCGTACTTTGTTGGACATGGTAAGGTCTATGATGAGTCACACTGAGCTACCTATTTCCTTTTGGGGATATGCATTAAACAATGCAATTCTTATTTTGAATAAGGTTCCGTCAAATTCTGTTCAACAGACTTCGTATGAGATATGGACAGGAAAGAAACCGGGTTTCTCGTTCCTGAAGATTTGGGGATGCTGGGCATACGTCAAACATTTGGAAGGTACCAAACTTGAAACCAAATCGGATAAATGCATTTTCGTAGGATATCCTAGGGAAACCAAATGATATTACTTCTATCACCCACGGCAGAACAAAATATTTGTTGCTCTACATGCGGTTTTCCTTGAGAAGGAATTCCTAAATGCAGTGGTTAGTGGGAGGAAAGCAGAACTTGATGAAAATCACAGTGATACTGTTCCTGGCATAGAATCCTCAACGGAATAAGAACAGTCCATCCGGGATGAGACTGTACCACAAACTTCTATTTCACAAGGACCGCGTAGGTCGGAGAGAGTCAGGAAACAACCTGAGAGGTATGGGTACCTGATCTCACCTCATGTAGATATTAATCTCATTGAGGATATCGAACCGGCTACGTATGAGAAAGCGATACAAGATATTGATTCCGCTTTATGGCAAGAAGCCATGAAGTCCGAGATGGATTCCATGTACACCAACTAAGTTTGGACACTGGTTGATGCACCAGAAGGCGTAAAGCCTATTGAATGCAAATGGGTCTTCAAGAAGAAGACTGACATGGATGGCAACGTACAAACGTACAAAGCTAGGCTTGTAGCGAAGGGGTATCGTCAACGACATGGTGTCGATTACGACGAAACTTTCTCTCCCGTTGCCATAATTGAATCCATTCGGATAATGCTTGCAATTGCTACATATTTCAATTACGAGATATGGCAAATGGACGTTAAAACCGCTTTCCTTAATGGAAACCTTTTGGAGGATGTTTATATGCAACAGCCTGACGGTTTTATCGTGCCTAGACTTGCAAACAAGGTTTGTTAGTTAAATCGGTCCATTTATGGACTGAAGCAAGCATCGCGGTCATGGAACCAACGTTTTGATGAGATCATAAAAGAATATGATTTCATTCAAAACGAAGATGATCCTTGTGTATACAAGAAGGTTAGTGGGAGAGCACTAACTTTTATTATCCTTTATGTTGCCGATGTATTGCTAATAGGCAATGACATTCCCATGTTAACGTCGATGAAAGCTTGGCTTTCATTGAAATTCTCCATGAAAGATCTGGGAGAGCAGCCTTTATTCTGGCAATAAAGATCTACCGGGATAGATCTAGAAAGATGCTTGGACTCTCCCAGAGTACATATATTGACAAAGTGTTGAAGAGATTCAACATGGATCAGTCTAAGAGAGGACTGTTGCCAATGTCACATGGCATCTATCTATCTAAGGACATGTGTCCTAAAACTCAAGATGAGAGAGACAACATGAATCGGAAACCGTTCACCTCAACAGTCGGATCGATCATGTATGCCATGAAATGTACTCGACCTGATGTCTCCTATGCTTTGAGCAAGTGTAGTCGCTATCAGGCCGATCCAGGTGAAGGTCACTGGATGGTGGTCAAGAATATCCTAAAGTATCTTAGACGAACTAAGGATGCTTTCTTAATCTATGGAGATGGAGAACTTGAGGTAACTGGGTATACCGATGCAAGTTTCCAAACCGACAAAGATGACTGTAAGTCGCAATCAGGGTATATATTTTGTTTGAATAACGGAGAAGTGAGCTGGAAATCTTCCAAGCAAGAGACTGTTGTCGATTCAACAACTGAAGCAGAGTACATTGCTGCAGCTGAAGCAGCAAGGAAGCAGTTTGGATCTGAAAATTCCTAATTGGATTAGGAGTAGTTCTGTTAGCTGCTGAGCCCGTTCCATTGTATTATGACAATAATGGGGCTATAGCACAGGCTAAGGAACCGCGGTCTCATCAACGATCCAAGCATGTTCTTCGTGTTAGACAATTATAACCCATAGCGTCACTGTTTGTAAAAGACATTGTGTTTTTGTACAAAATTGACTATGTAGTAATGAAATTGCCTTTTATCATTTCGTAATTTATTTACTAAGATATATAAATGGTAAAAGTCCATATGATTAGTTTCGGATTGAGATGATATGAGACAGTATCAATCCATAAAGGTTTAATCATTAAATATCCCTAGTCGTAGTATTATCGAGACTGGACATCGATAATACGGAATAGACTAGTATTGCACTTGTGCGCATTGTGAGGGCATAACGGCATAGTTCTTATATGTTTAAGTATAGGATACTTATGCAAGTGCGATGGGAGGTTGTGTTTTACAGATGGTACGGAAAACAGTTTCGCTCTGGATAGACCCCGCGGAATCCCATTGGTAGTATGTATATGTGTCTATGGGAGTCCGCGTCAGGGTGGATGTATTTGGTTTTAACCTGAGACTTACATCGCTAATACTTGCGACAATCGGTAAACTTTGGTTTTGGTCGTCCAGGGCTTTAACAGGTTCTGTGTACGCCTCTATTGGGTTTATCGAGAATCGTAGTGTATTGGATGTGATATCAAGACGGAAGTATTACTCCAGACATATGGAGATGATGATCACGCAGGGATTCATAACTCGTTCTCTATTGTGTTGCAACCATCGGGATAATGTAACAAGGTCATGATTATCCGATTCAAAGAGACTAGTTGTTTGATATCCGATATGTGCTTCGTACGGGGCAGACACTATTCCAGCCCCAGGCCTAGCACGTGACATCTGATACTGGATCGCAATACGAAATACTAAGTATTCTACGCCTGACATAGATTATATATTCTAGTAAGAATATTTCTGGAGAATTGGGTAGGCACGGTGCTTTGCTAGAAGCCAACCATGTCTTATAAATCGGTAAGCATGTGGTACAAGGTACTCACTTTATCGGATAGTCCGATAACCGGATTTGCTGCCAACATATCCAGAGATCTCTTGGGTCGCTTCCCAAGGATTCACCGATGACAGTTGACTTAAATTAGAATTAATCTGGGATTAATTTAGAGAGAGAAAATTAATCTGGGATTAATATAGGCTTTATTTATTCTGGGATTAAATGTGTTCAGTAGAGAAAGAACGCGATTAATTTGGAATTAATCGGTAAAATAAATTTAATAGTTAAATTTTATTTTTCTATTTAATTTATTCAAATGGGCTAAAATTAATTTATTGGATATATTAAAATGAATTGGATTTCATTACGAGATTAAAGTCGGACTTTAATACGAACGAATGAATTAATTTAGAATTAGTTCATGAACGACGTTCGTAATATATTTACGAGGCATCGTAGTTTAATTAAATTAGATTTAATTATTTAGCGACGAAGGTTCGTTTAATCGGATTAAACGGAACCGAGCCGCGGCAAATGTTCGTAGAGATTTTTGAATTTTGAATTCAAATATTTGGAGCCCATGTGTGGTTGGTGTTCCCACCACCCAACTACCTTGTTTTGCTTTTTGGAAAACCATATACCAATATCTACCTAATTTAGGGTAAAAGGTGAAATGGTTTTACCAAAAGGTGAATAACAAAAAGGGATCTCTACACTTTTGTAACACTTAACAAAAATTGAAAACAACAAACCCTAGAAGCTCTAAGGGTGGCCGAATTTGCCTCTCCTCTTCTCTCTTGGATTTTTTTTCAAATCAAGAAAAAGCTAGCACTTTGGAAGTTAACAAAGGTGATAGGGAAACTACTCAAAAGCTTGGAATCATCAAAAGGTTGGATCTTGGAGATCTTGTTCTCAAAATTTTAAAGCTCTATCCATTCATTGTAAAATAAATTTATTAGATCCTATGAATGTTCTAGGAACACTAACAATGGTATCATGAGCCTAATCGAGTGGGCCCACATGTCACATCAACCATCACATCACATGTCATTATTTGATGTGTTTAGGTGAGGTTGTTGGTGAAGAGTGTAATACACTCCAAATCTTGAAAAGGTGAAAGACATGTTGACTTGTACATTTACCAACTTTTGGTATATGTTTAATTAATTGTTTTTGAAACAAAAACACTTGATTTTGGAAATCAAATTCACTTTTCATTTTCCTCTCTCCTTGGCCGAAACCAGTTCACTGGTTTTCTTGTCCAAAATTCTTCATTTCTTTGCCAAAAAGTGTGAAGTAAAGGTGTGATTTTTTGTTGCAAATAATCACTATAGGCTAGTACCTTCAAGGAATCATAAATAGGTGATAGGAAAACCAACTCAAGGAGCTTGGATTCAAAGAACAAAGCTTGGAGCTTTACTCTTCACCTTGGCCGAATCTTGTAGATCTTGGAGGAGGAATTTTATTGCTCAACGGATCCACAAACCGATCGTCGTAAGTATGATTCCGCTATACTTCTCTGTTTATTCATTCTTATTTCATGCTTATATGATCTTGGGACACCTTATAGAAACCCAACAAGCATAACAACATAGTTCTCGTATATTTGGGCATTGGATACTCGTGCAAGTGTAATAGGAGGTTGTGTTTACCGATGGTACGAAAATAGCTTCTCTCTTGATAGACCTATCGGAATCTCATTGGTAGTATGACTATGTGTCTATGGGAGTCCAAGTCAGGGTAGGTGTATTTGGTCTTAACCTGAGACTTGCATCGCTAATACTTGCGATAATCAGTACGCTTTAGTTTTGGTCATCCAGGGCTTTAACAGGTTCCGTGTACGCCTCTACTGGGTATATTGAGAATCGTAGTGTATTGGGTGTGATGTCAAGATGGAAGTATCACTTCAGTCATATGGAGATGATGATCACGTAGGATACGGAACTAGTACTCTTAAGTACTGCAGTCATCGGGATAATATGACTAGGTCATGTTTATCCGATTATAGAGACTAGTTATCAGTGATCCGATATATGCTTCATACGGGACAGACACAATTCCAGCCCCAGGCCTATCATGTGACATCCGATACTGGATCAGAATACGCAATACAACGTATACTACGCCTGACAAAGATTACATATTCCTTAAAATAATATTTCTAGAGAATTGGGTAGGCACGGTACTTTGCTAGAAGCCAACCATGTCCTGTAAATTGGTAGGAACGTGGTACTGGGTACGCACGTATTCGGATAATCCGATGACCTTATTTACTGTCAACATATCCATAGATCTCTTAGGTCGCTTCCCAAATATTCACCGATTACATTTGACTCGAACAAAATTAATCTGGGATTAATTATGAGAGAAAATTAATCTGAGATTAATTACGGTAGAAATTAATCTGGGATTAATTACGGCAAGTATTAATCTGGGATTAATCATAAAAAAAAAAGAATTAATCTGGGATTAATTGCGGTAATATTTAATATGGGATTAAATATGTGCGGAATAGAGAATACGATTAATTTAGAATTAATCGGTGAAATAAATTTAATAGTTAAATTGGATTTTTCTATTTAATTTATTTATTTGGATTAAAATAATATATCGGATATATTAATCGAAATTAGATTTCAATATGAAATTAAAGTTGGACTTTAATACGAGCGAACGAATTAATTTAGAATTAATTCGTAAGCGACTTTCGTAATAATTTTACGAGGCATCATTATTTAGTTAATTTGGATTTAATTATTTAACGACGGAAAATTCATTTAGTCGGATTAAATGGATCCGGGCCCAAAGTGTATTTGTTGAGCCAATTTGAATTTTGAATTCAAAATTGGTGGGGCCCACTTCACACATGCCACACATGTGAAGGTGGTAGTTGGGAAAGTGGTTGGAAGCCTTTAATCCAATACCACTTGCTTTTCACCTACCAAGTTTTGTTTTTTGAAACAAAACTCTCAACAACCAAGTTTTTAGTAACAAGTGTAAATGAAATACACAAAACACAAATTCTCTCTCTCTCAAGTCACCTTGGCCGAAACTATAACCCTCTCCAATGGAAATTTTGCTTCAAAATTTCAAGCTTGCTAGCACATATTGAGTCAAAGAAGGTGATAGGGAAACTCACCTAAGTGTTGGAAACACTCAACAAAGCTTGGAGCTTCCATGGAAATCTAAAAAAAGTCTTGAAATCATCCAAATTAATGTAAGTCTTCCGCAACTTATTTTTGGTTGGTGTTAATATTGATATGATTAATGTTGAGAAAATTGGATTGAAAACATGAAAAATGATATTTTTTGTTACCAAATCAGATCTGGAAATTCTGTGATTTTTGTGATGAAAATTATATTGTAAGTGTTTTGGGCATTGGAACAATTTCCGGAAATTATTTCGGAGTTGAAATATGAGAAAAATAGTGAAAAACGACGTTACTGGGTGAGTTTCGGGCTTACCGGGTGTCCGCTATCCAAACGGTGAATTGGTCACTGTTTGGGCAGCCCATGAACTGCCCAAGTATTATCAGGGCTGACTTGGGCAGCCCCTCTGTGTATTGGTTGGTCAGTTCGGATAACAACACGTTGTATGCCATTTTACGAAAAAATATTTCTCGTAAAAGTTTCGCGATATTTCTAACCTATTTATGTCGTTCTTTGATATCGAATAAATATGTTTAGGTTAAATATGACTGAATTATTCATGTTGGATATTGAATAATTTATTTGGTCTGCCTGAACCGTGCACTTCCGCTGCTTCCACGTTAAAACCCCAACAAAAATGGTATCAGAGCAGGTCTGATCCTTCATCCATTACATTTGTCATGCTTCATATATGATATATAATTCAATTTTGATATTTCTAAATACATGTAATATAGATTTTTTTAAACATTTTTGGTTCTACGTTAATGGAAAACATAACGCAGATTTAATGGTTAAGTTAATTTATGTTTTCCAAGATAGAATGAACTGTTGAGAAATTGATCTAAATTAAAATCTACATTTGATGTAGAGTAAAGAACCCCTTAAAGGAATATCCCCACTTAAATAAGGCATTAAAGTAACTAGTATTAGGAATACTTATTTCTTGATCTGCCTTGTCAGTAAGGATGCAAATGATTTCTTAATGTTGTAGATGTATCATGCCAAAGCTGTGCAGTTATGGTTGATGGTAGTCCATTTACGCCGGTAGAACTTATATGATAATAGACAAATTCAAGTGAAAGTGGAAATTCTGAACGTGCCAAAGCTGTTAGGACTGCATTGATAGCTTCCACCTTGTGAATGTGTGATCGATGATAAACACACACGTTACGCAAGCGCACGTATCGCTCAAGTAGTATAAAATATATCAATCCCACGAGGATATAATACCCTAACTATTAATTGATTGAAGTTAAAATTCTACAAGTATCTAATTGATTAATTTTTGGTTGAACGATGATTTTTATTGGAAAATAAGAAATTAAAACATTGCGAAATAAATTAAAGGAAAATTCATTATTATAAAGTTATCTAGGGTTGTGAATCCTTCCAATATCTTTTAAAAAAGAAATAATTATCTCATGTTTGTACAATATATCAGTTTATTAACCTGGAACATGAAAATATGCAAGAGCCTCTTCCGATTATCTGATGCAAACACCCAAAGTAACCTAATTAAATATCTTTCTATGTGTTAGGGGTGGTGCTCAGAGTGTCATTCCAAATCGTATTTATGTCCGATTCATAAATACGAGCAATTCTATTTTCCATAATATTACTAATTTAATGGAAGCACCATTGTCGACCTAATTACGATTAGATATCTGATTACGATTAAATCAAAACTTAATCTGATTCACTGATACATGTATATTAGACAAAGACCCTATGATTTATAATATAGTGCGCAGTTACACCGTAGTTTGTAATTAACATTGGGAAATGCACTATAAGACGTATGTCCTTAAATAAAGTTCCTGGTCAAGATTTACTAACACGAGTCGGTTAGTAAAATCCGCTTAGACCAGCACATATCGTATATCGTGACTTGGTTCGATGGTTTATCCCAATGAACCATAAGTCTCGGGAGACTCGTATAGATATGTAGGTGTTTATTTGATAAGCGCTGACGACTCATTAAAGGTTTCCTAATAGATGGTACACCAATGTCAATGGAAACCTTCTCAGAGCGAGCATAATGTTCCTTTGACTTGAGATACCACAGTGGGATATATGAGTTATCCTCTACATTTTGATGATAGTCACGTCAATGATCTATTCATGATCAGACCTCCGCCTGTTCATTGAGTGTGGACTGATGCTCATGATATCCAGTGCATATCAAGATAGGATCCATCAGTCTTATGTACAGGGCATAGGCATCCTCACGTGTTTAAGATCTAGTAAATCCATGGTCGTGGTATAAATTCGAAAACTAGTTCAAAGTGTTATTTAGAGATCATAAAATTGAAATTTGACTGTATTATATCGAATGGATTTAACATTTTCATCTATATCCTAGGTATAATACGGATTGTCTGTGATGGAGGGATTAAACGTATGCTACCAAAACCAAGAGCCATTGGTGAGTGATTGACAAAGAGTTTTCTACCTAATGAATATACGTAGGCGAGATCGTGCCAAAGTTGTGAGTCGAAATATATTAATGGGATTTTACTATCACTATGGAATTCTATTTAATTATTAGATTCCCGTTGTCCGTTAGGGATTATTGTATTACGTAAAGTAGTGGGAGACACTGCTGAGTTTAAAATCCATAACTTAAGTAGTGTGTAATGTTTTGGAAAATACTTCTTTTGTTTTCCTTTATTCTATATTATTTATAGATTTATTCTTCTAATCCACTGCATAGCTTATTACTTGAATAGGCTTTCTGACTTTACTAATGGTTACGTAATTCTAGAAAAGGTTTTAGAAAGACAGTAGACTTAGATATTGTTAGATTAGTTAAAACCATCGGGAACTGTTGTTCCGGTTTTCTTAAAAATCAAGATGGTTTATGACTTAGTTACTAAGTCACGATTAGTAATCTAAATAGATATCTATTTTAGGATATAATTATCTAGAAAGGACAGTTTCTTATGCAGTAATAATTGACTTGAATAGTTCATGTCTCGAGATTCTTGTCTGGCATTAAGAAATTGTTTATTTTTTTAATGACGTTTCTTCTCTTTTAGTGACTTGTAGAAATCACATGTTTGGCACAGTTTGTTAATCAATTATTTGCAATTGTTGTGAATAATTGAAGGCAAATAATAAAGCTAAAGCAATGAGATATGTATAGTTATATATAAAAAATATTGATTATCGCAATACGACAACTATAGGTATTGGATACCGAATCTCTCGTCTAGTTATTTAAAATAATGTTTAATAACTGTTTTGATATTTGATATCAGAACTTGTGACTATTGGATATTTACTTGTTGTATAAAAATAGTTGTTACATATTTTTATATAACTAGTAGTGCCATTGATGAAAGATGGACATTAAGAACAATATTCGATAAAGTAAATAACTTAGAACTATGTTTTATGAGATTTCATCATAAAAGCATTACATGCTAAATCCTTATGGTAAAGGATGGTCTGATATGAGATTACACCATGTATCATTATCCATGTAATGAATATTGTATTTAGGATATGATTAAATCTCATTTAACCAATGATCGTCATTGGACCACAGATTTATTAAACTAATACTTTGGAAGTATGTAGTTTAATGAATTCCAAATTACCTTAGATAGTTTTCATTTCTTCGTAACTTAGTTAATGAATCATCATGACTTAGTTACATGTTTCTATTAGTATATATATTGAACGTCGTGAATTGTTCGAGGACTTTCAATATATTTCTGATGAAACACGAATAGAATATTTTGACTAGATCAAAGTTATTCTATTTGAAGTGTTGAAAACTATGAAATTCATTGTGAGTGTTTGAATTGTTCAAAGATATTTAATATGATCAAATATATGCATTTAAGATAATTAGTTCTAAAATTATTTAATGAATGTGATTATTACTCAATATTAAATTTCCATGATTCTATTGTGATGGAATTGGTCAATGGGAGTTGTCAAATCCTATATGATTTGATTCGATGATATTGAATGTTACTAAATTGGTTTTCAATACTCTTAGGGTTATGCTCCAGAAACTCTAATTCATTTATTTAACTATTGTTCCATTCGTACCTATAATTACATTTATGATATGTATCGTAGAAAATTCGAATCTTGAAAAGTTTGAGATTTGAATCTTTCTTTTGTATAATGGTTATATAATTGAAAGTATTTGTGGCTCGGAGGTACAAGTGAAAGGTTTATCATTTATTCTATTTAATGGAATATTGTATTCTATTTGATAGAATATCTTTTCTAAGATCCCGAGTAATAAAATTATTTTGTTACTCGGTGATTGACATTGGATGTTTACGATTACATAAAGGATTTGACTTATTAAAGTCAAATGTGAGAATGATAAACTATAAGTGGAACTACATAATTAAAAAGATGAAAAGATCCTTAGACAACTTACGTATAAGTTCAGTAGGATGCTAGAATCATTTACAAAGTATTTGATACTTAATGATTCTGTTGTTTTCTTATTGAAGAAAATTATCTTAAAACTTATAGCGGGAGTGATATTCGATATCGATTTCAGAAATAACCATTGAACCATAGATCTAAGATTGTAAATAGCTTATTATGATCAAGTTTTGAACTTAATTGAGCTTTCGTTATGAATAGTTCAAAAAAATGTGCAAATTATTTACGCAGCAAGAGCAAAGTGAGCTTGATAAAGGTTTGACCTTTATAATATGACAGTGGGAAAGGTTATCCTCAGTAGTCTATTGTAGATTCTGAGAATACCTGTCTCTATTCGCACTGATTGAACAATTAAAGTTTTGTGGGTTAATTTTGATATTAAACTTTATATTTTTGGCTAAGAATCCAAAATGGCGTTCTTGAATGATTTCTTCAAATTAGATATCCATCGTGATTTCTTTATTTGAAGAGTTCATTCTAGAATGGCCATAGAGTTTGTATTCCGATAAGATCACAGTTTGATATACTAGCTTATAGAGCCAACTGTAGACTCATATAAGTTTTCCAGAAATCCGTGTTCTCTGATTTTGATATCAATCAAATTGTCTGAATTTATCGAAGTATAGAGAATACATATTTTTCAATATGGTCAGTGGGAGCGTACAAATTTCTTTCTATTTTTATATATCATAAGTCTTATTTTCTCTATATTAGCAGTGGTAGTAGTCTCCCTTATATTTGATATAAAGTTTTATATAGAATATAAAGCTGAGAGACTTATGAGAAACTCCCATTAGTCGCGTTATAGATATGATCTAATAAAGGACACAGTAAGACTAACTATATGATAGTTAGTATAACTGTTTGATAATTAATGTGTCTTTTATATATATAGTATTCATCTTTCGAAATTGGATGATACAGAAAGATTGATTGGAATGTCTAGGCAATCTTATGCATCATATAATGATAGCATGATGAATACTGTATTATGTGCGATTATAGATATCAATTTAATCGTAATTGTTACGAGTTATTTTGATATGCTGTAGACCATAAGATAAGTCTTGAAACATGTTCTTTGAGATCTTTGAGATATTCAGAACGAGTTTCTAATTCACAAAAAATTTAGTCAGCAACCATAACGTCAGATTAGTTTTGATTCTAATTATGATATTATATAGTCTGTGTCATACAAAGTTAGAAAATATGTCGTGGGAGTGTGACTGTTGATTCTACTAACTAGTGGAATCAGTTGCAACTTATGAAGTATTGACTTATGAAGATGCATAATGACCTTATAGATTAGAGGTTTTCATATTATTATAGTGCTTGCAGTTGTCATATAGTATTTGGATTTGATCTCTAAATACATAGAAAACTCAGTAGCTATAGCACAATACTGATATAGCATCTGAGTCATATTGATGTGGAATTTTGATTCTATAAAATACAAATGATGCTGGCTAAGGAAAACGGTTGGGTTTGTTGGACAGACTCGATTTGTTAAAACAGGCTTACTTGTTTTTGCCTACCTCTTGAATGCTGGTGAGCTCTTAAGGGCCGTGAGTATGCGATACACACTAAGATATGTATATGACATTAGAGCAATGAGAATGCGATACACATTAAGAAATTGTTAGGGTTGGTGCTCAGAGTGCCAATCTGGATCGTATTTATGCCCGATTCATAAATATAAGCAATTCTATTTTCCATAATATTACTAATTTAATGGTAGCACCCTTGTCTTTTATACACTTATTCGATCTAATTACGATTAGATATCTGATTACGATTAAATCGAAACTGAATCCAGTTTAGTGATACATGTATATTAGACAAAGACCATAGGATTTACAATACAGTTCGTAGTTACAACGTAGTTTGTAATTGACATTGGGAAGAGCACTATAAGACGTATGTCCTTAAATAAAGTTCATGGTCAAGATTTACTAACACTGGTCGGTTAGTAAAATCCGCTGAGACCAGCACATATCGTATATCGTGACTTGGTCTGATGGTTTATCCTAATGAACCATGAGTCTCGGGAGACTCCTATAGACATGTAGGTGTGTATTTGATAAGCACTGAATGACTCACTGGAGGTATCCTAATAAATGGTACATCAATGTCAATGGAAACCTTCTCGGGTTGAGCAAGCATAATGGTCCTTCGACTTGAGATACCACAGTGGGATATATGAGTTATCCTCCACACTTTGATGATAGTCACATCAAAGATCTATTCATGATTAGACCACCGCTTGTTCGTTGAGTATGGACTGATGCTCATGCAATCCATTGCATATCAAGATGAGGAAAAAAATGCCATTATATATTGCTAAATCCGGTCAACATGTATAAGAAAGAAAAAATTATTTTCTTCATCATCTTCATCAATTTCTTTGTCGATAGCCTCACTAAAAAATGGGTTTCAAATTGTTTTGATCATTCCATAAAGATTTGAAGGAAAAATCAAAGAAAAAATACTAAGAATTGGGGATTTAAGGTAAGTCTTCAAAACTCTAAGCTTAGAAATTTGATTTCTTGTTTCTTCATGATTTAAAAATTTTCTAGGGTTTCTTCAAATCTAATTTTTGGAGCTTTTGGTTGTGGATGATGGATTCAAAGTTATATTGCATATATGAAGTGTAGTTGGATGGAATTATTGTAATTAGAGTCCAATTTAATCAATTATTGATTATTTTCTATTCTAGAGTGTTATGACCACTCTTATAGCACCTAGAATTGTTCTTGGGTTGTTCATATGTGGTGACTTTGGTTGATGTCTTGATTAATTAGATTAATCTTGAATTTTTTGGATTTAAAGCATGAAAATTAGGTATTTTGTGTTCTGGATCAGATCTGTAAAATTCAGTGCATATGATGATGTATTTTATGTTATATTAATGTAATGGTTGTGTTTTGGGAGTTGGAATAATTGTCAAAAATTATTTCCGAGTTGAAATAAGTGAAAACGACATTACCGAGTGGATTTTGAGCCAACCGGGTGATGGCTCCAAACAGTGAGTTCGTCACTTTCAGTCCCCATAAGTGTCGGATTATCGATTTGGTCAAAAATGTGTTTTATATTATTTTACAAAAAGGGTTTTCGTAAAAGTTTTACGACATTTTGATCTTATTTATGTGATTTTGATATTGAATAAAATAGATTTAGGTGAAATATGAATAAATTATTCATATTAGATATTTAATAATTTATTGAATAATTTTTTTGGTATTTTGAAAAGTTTTAAAATATGATTTCGCCTAAACTGCGTTTCCGCTGCGCCCATCGCCCAAAACCCCAACACTATGATAACTAAGAAACTCTAAATTAATTAAGTTTAAATTATGGCTACCCATATCCGACATGTATATTCCTATCCTGTAAGGAAATCTACCAAAGACATATTTTCCCCAATGTGTGATAGTGAGCTATTGAGTCTAAGGCTAAACTTAAAATCCATTTTCCAAGTTCATTTTAAGTTTACCAAATCACTCTTATTAATGGTCAGTTAACAAGAAGCATTAAGACTAAAGGTCAATAAATAAACCAATATATTACCCAAGACATAAAATAACCAACTTATAAACCAGTGATATTGGAATTCATCACAACCCTAGATACATAGTGTATTTACCATACATATCTACGATTATTAAAAACATAAATTAAATCTTGAATATTAAAAGGTAAATAAATTATAAAATAAAATATCGGGGGTTAGAGGATCTACTTTTATTACTTCAAATTTAGAAATCTCCCTTATAATAAATAAACTTGCATGACATTACCAACAGACTATATAGGCGGTATCTTGATTAAGTCAGATTTTGGATTAATTCCAACCGACCATAAAGGCGGTATCCAATTAAGTCAGGTTAAAATTAATTTAATTAAGTCCAACTAACCATAAAGGCACTATCCCATTAATTCAGGTTTTAAGATAGTTTATATATTATAACTAAGGGAGTTAATATAAATTGTAATAATAAAAGCTTTATCTTTCACCCGAGCAAAGGGGAGTTACCTCCCCATACTTTAAAGTAAAATAAAGAAAGATTTATTGCATAAAATGAAAATTAAATTCAAGAAAATTGTAAATAAATAAACAAGATATAGTCTTCTTAGTATTCTTAAGGAAATCCCCAGAAGAAAGTATGAAAATTTCAAATGAATTCAGCCTCAATTTATAGGAAAAATTTGATTTGTACGTCATGACGAACGATTGATATTTGACGCGTGTACGTGACTTTCACGAGATGATGAAACGTAACTGTCGTTAGAATTATTGGCTCGACATTGCAACGCGAGAAGTCTGCTTCGTGATGCTGACATCATGCTGACTTAAGCAATGACGTATGGCGTCAGTAGATTGAATTATTGTGCTGACGTCATGACGACAAGTATCGGTAGAACAATACTTGTGCTGCATCGCGACGCAGAGGATTTACGTGTCGTGACTCTTGAAATGATAATTTTACCTTTTTGTCTGTTTTCCGCTGTTTTGGCCCCGATTTGATTCCAGTGAGTTCTGAAACCTTATTTATCTATAAAATACAAAAAACACATCAAAATTTTCATGAAGCTCAAGAAGCTATACAAAATATTAAGTAAAATGGACGGTAAATATTGATATATTTTTCGCTTATCACACCCCATAAACCTAACATTTTCCTAATCCTCGAGCAAAACAATAAAATATAATATAATAAACAACATTAAAATAAAATTAAACTAAGCCATTTTCGTAGGGATCACGATTGGATTTAGTGTATGCAACGAGCTTTTAAACCCCTAGGTGTCCTTAGTGGACGAGTTATAGTCTCGTGAGTGCTTACAATGACGATACCCAAAAACGTCAAATACACACAAAATCAAAAAGATCAAATAAACAAAATAAACAAGTTAGTTACTAAACAAGTGAAACTCTTATCCAAGTTAATAGTTGTTTTCTTTCTTTCTAAATTACCAAATAAGTAAATTCCCTGATTATTTTTACCATTCTTCATATACATAACCAACAAGGTATTAATCAAATCATTTTTCCCACAATATTTATAAGTGTAGTTGAAAAGAAAGTAATATTTTTGTCCTAAAATTATATCATAATTCACACTTTCTTAGCAATGGATTTTTTCATATAACTTCTTCAATCCATGTAGCGAGCTTTGGGCCATTGATTCCCAAGCCAGTTGGCTTTAGGGAACTAGGTGTTAAGACACCCCTATAGATTTAATTACTCAGATGTCATATGTTTAAAGGTTCTACCATTTGGCGCGAATAATCACTGCTTATTGAGGCAAGACGCCCGGTTATTAAGTAGAAATGTTATAAACTCGAATAATCTCTGCTTCTTGAGGCAAGACGTCCGGTTACTAAGTAAAAGCTTGGTTAATTATGTTAATGTATTTTTTTTTTATCCATTGCTTTTAGAAACTTCCTCCAATAAACTAGAGTACTTAATATTACCACTTTGTCACTTACGACTCATATTCGTATGTTACCATGCATGTTGAAAATACCTGTCAACTGAGCATATGAAGATCTAATTTAATCCATATTATGGAGAATTCACAAATTTAAATAATTCAAAAAGAAATAAATAAAAATTAACTAGTTAAAAAGTAGGTTGAGATACGTCTCAGGAGTGGAAATTTATTACACAGCTATCTCACACCAATTTCACCTGATTAGTCAAATTTAAAACATAAGAAGACATTTCTTTATGCTTTTCAATATTTTTTTAAAAAAATTTTGACTAAAAACAACACAAGAAAAATAAATATAAAATACTAGTCAATTATTCCTCGACCCCAAACCTAATTGAGACATTGTCCCCAATGTCTTAAAAAGAAGAAGGAAAGTTTATGAGACAGTACCTGGTTAGCGTGGAAAAGAAATTTAAAGGTTAAGTTCTAGATTTATCCGACGTTTCTTACCACGATCATTATCAGACATGTTTATCTTGGAAAGGATAGGGTTAATTTGTGATTCAAAGGCTAAAAGTTGGTCAATTAAATTATGGGAAGTTCTGGCAGTGAAGAGGATATATTTTACAGGTTTTTGAATGAACCAATTTCTCCGGGCATCATCAAGAAACACAAAAAGAAATTCATAAAATCCATCAATGTTAGTAGTCTAATTGGTTTCTGGTGTATGTTCAAGTTTGCCCAAGATAGCACTGTAAAAATTTCCTCCATCGTGTCCAAGCCACCTGGCCAAGCAATAAAAGCATCAGCACGATTAATCATTTCAACAAGTCGTTCGACATACTTGGCACCATAAGTTCCTCTCTATTTGATTGTCTAATAAGATTTGCCTTTGCCAAAGGTTTTGGGATGATTCTCAAAACTTGACTGCCTCCTTCATGTACAGCCCTTGAAACGTACCCCATTAATCCAAGATTGCCACCGCCATATACTAAGTGCATATTCCTTTCAGCTATAACTCGACCCAATTCCTATACTGTTTCAACGAACTCTGGTTTAAAACCAACACTTGTACAACTCGTCTTCTTGAATTTGCTTTCATTCTTTTTATATTTCTTTCTCAAATCTGTGTTGGACAATTATGACCCATAGCATCACTATTTGTACATAACATGGTGTTGTTGTACAAATTAATTATGTGACAAAGGAAACTGCTCTTTTATCATTTGTAATTGGATTACCGGGATATATATAAATGATAAAAGATTGAGATGATATGAGACAGTATCAATCCACAAAGGTTTAATCATTAAATAATCCCTAGTCGTAGTATTATCGAGATTGGACATCGATAATGCAGAATAGACTAGTATTGCACTTGTGCGCATTGTGGCAACATAACGGCATAGTTCTCATATATTTAAGTATTGGATACTTATGCAAGTGCGATAGGAGGTTGCGTTTACCGATGGTACAGAAACTGCTTCGCTCTATATAGGCCCCTCAGAATTCCATTGGTAGTATAACTATGTGTCTATGGAAGTCCGAATCAGGGTAGGTGTATTTGGTCTTAACCTGAGACTTGCACCGCTAATACTTGCGACAATCAATATACTTTGGTTTTTGTCGTCCAGGGTTTTAACAGGTTCTGTGTACGCCTCTTCTGGGTATATTGAGAATCGTAGTGTATTGGGTGTGATGTCAAGATAGAAGTATCACTTCAATTATAGTGGAGATAATGATCACGTAGGATACGAAACTAGTACTCTTATGTACTGCAGTCATCAAGATAATATGACTAGGTCACGTTTATCCGATTATAGAGACTAGTTACCAGAGATCCGATATGTTCTTCGTACGGGGTAGACATAATTCCAGCCCCAGGCCTAACATGTGACATCCGATACTGGATCGTAATACGCAATACTACGTATACTACGTCTGATATAGAATACATATTCCCTTAAGAATATTTCTGGAGAATTGGGTAAGCACGATGCTTTGCAAGAAGCCAACCATGTCTTGTAAGTCGGTAAAAACATTGTACTAGGTACGTACGTGTTCGGATAGTCCGACGATCGGATTTACTGCCAACATATCCGGGGATCTCATAGGTCACTTCTCGAAGATTCACCGATGATGTATGACTCGCACATAATTAATCTGGGATTAATTAGTAGAGAGAGAAAATTAATCCAGGATTAATTACAGAGATATTTTATCTGGGATAAAATACTATATAAAGAGAAAGAACGATTAATTTGGAATTAATCGATAAAATAATATATTCGATATATTAAACGAAATTGGATTTCAATGCGGAATTAAAATTATATTTTAATTCGGGCGAACGAGTTAATTTAGAAATAATTCGCCAGTGATGTGAATAGTAATTTTGATAGGCATAATTATTTAATTAAATTTGATTTAAATACGTCGCAAGGGAAAATTCGTTAATTCAGAATTAGCGAACCCGAGTCTGAAAGTGTTTACGGACCCACTCGTATTTCGAATCAAGTGGGGCCCACAAGTCACATCAAGCGTCAAATCACTAGTCAATCAAGTGATGGAAGTCACATCACTTTGAGTGAAGTGATCCTTGTCATCATTGATTGATGTGAATAGTTGATGGAAGGCTTTTAATGACTTGAAAGACATTTACCATTATTTTATTATTTTGGTATTTGACTTTCATTTTGTGTATTAGATTACACAACACACATCACACAACTCTAATCTTCCTCTCTTCTTCTCATTCAGCCAAGGGCCATTTTCTTCTCCATTTTCTTACTTGGCCGAGAACATGAAGAAATTCAAGGGAAATTTTGTGGCAAATTTCTCAAGGTGCTAGCACATTATAGAGTATATACAAAGGTGATAGGGAAACATATTCATGAGCATGGAATCCATCAACAAAGCTTGGAGTTTGAATATTCAACAAGGAGCACAAAAAAATGGCATGGCCGAGAGCTTCATCCATGGTGGAAGAAATTTTTGTGTTTCATCACATCGCAAAACTGATCAAAGTGAGTATTTCCGCAACTTCTCTTTGATGTATTCACACATTTAAATGCTTAACATGATCTTGGTTTGACCTAGAAAACTCAACAATGGTATCAGAGCCATGATTAAGCATGAAAATGGAAATTAGGGTTCTTAACTTTAATTTGGGTAAAATTGATTGGAGCATGATTTGGTGAAATTGTTTGATTAAGTATGCTTGAATGATGAAAATATAGTGTTATGCATGATCAATTTGATGAAAATTGAATTGGATAAATTTTCCCCAAAAGTTAGGCTTGGCTGAATGGTGTTGGTTGCCCTATGTCATGGTGATTTTTTTTCTTTTGATCATTGAATGAGTTGAAGGACATGGGATAAATTGATTAATGATTTAATTGGATGGAAATCGAAATCGATTTAAAAATCCCCACAATTGCCGTGACATTAAAAGCATGAAATGAGATGATTTTTTATTCAATTATCTTGGACATGTGTTGATGATAATAAGCACGATTAATTATGTAAATTGATATTTTGGAAATGTTAATTTGACTAATCAATTATGGCTAATACACTTTAGTTAATTGAATCATGAAATTTGGAATTTTAGAATTTAATTAGTTGGGCTAAATTTGGAATTGGGCTTATAAAGTTGTATTTGGACTTACTGGGCTTGGTTGGGCCAAGTTTTGTTTAGGAGAATTGGTTGGATCCAATTGGGCCTAAAAACATTTCCATAAAGTCCAAAAATGATAATTGGGCCTTTAAAGTTTAATTGGGCCTAATGGGCCGAAATTAGTTTCTTGGCAAATAGGGTGATTCCTTAATTGGGCTTTGGTATTTGGGTTTGACCCATATTGACCAAAGTCCATGCCTTAAGAAATTAATTAAAAGCCCATTAGACTTTAAATTAAATAACATTGGATGTTAAATGGGATTTGAGACCCGTTAAGATTAGATTTAGTATCTAAGTGGCAAAGGCACATTAAAGTGTAATTATTAAATTTGGAATTAAATAAAGAATTAGTATTGAATACAAATTTAATTAGATTTAATATTGTAGTTTAATATAATTCAAGAATTCGTACTTTGAGTACTTATTCTTAAACGAGTTGGACTCGCGCAAATCAAATCGTTGTTTGAACATTGAATGGTAATTAATTTCAGATTAATTAATTGAATTAGATTTATTGATAACATGCTTTGTGTGAATACACGGATGTGATGTATGAATAATGTATATCGGATGGGAATTAGATGGGTGAGGGCAATTTTAGAAATTATTGTAATAAATTTAAAATTTATTAAATTGGACATGCGTGTCCAGCCTATTACCTCTTGATTCTTTGTATTTATCTTCTCACCTATTCCCCTCAATGTAAATGAGGTTTCTTTAGAAGTGTTATGAAATTGGGTAGAAGTAAGAATAGTGCTAGCGGGAGAGAGGTGATAGAGAGATTTTTTCTAGGAACAAAATGTTTTATATATCCATCCGAATATCATTATTATTTTATATTACCGCACCTTATTATGCTTTTAGAATGCATGCTTAAGGTTGTATGATGAGACCTAATCAAAGATAATTAATTGGTTGACAATTACGCAAAAAACCCTCAACAAATATTAAGCGATTTCCTTCCATTGAGTGATTCTTTCTCAAGATCCAAGATTGGCACTGGTTTGTTGGCCAAAGTCAAGACCTTTGTCCATCGTGGATGTGTTTGAATCATGAAGGCTTTGTTGCATATCGTATGTCTTGTCAAAGTTGTGATTTATTGGCCAAAGTCAAGATCACTTCTTGTCCATCGACATCGATTACGAAGCTTTCCAAGGTCAATGGGTCAGGCTTAACTAGAATCATTAAGCTTGTTGTGCCAAAGCCAAGGCTTAGTTGATTTAGAGGAAAAAGGTTAGGAAAATATATTGGATATATTGGCATATATATTATATATATGTTTTGGACTTAGATGTCCACCTACTGGATCTAGGAATTGGATGAGATCCAATTGATCTTAGAGATCTACCTAGTTAAATATCATACAGCTTGATGGCCAAAGTCAAGGTTTTGTGTTATTTAACGGGATCCTAGCCCACTAGGAAACTAGGTTTCCTGAGTACTCAACATAGGGTTAGAGGCTCGCCGAAAAATAGTGGGAGGTAAGTATTAAATTTTCAATTTCGTTTAGATACTTACCAATACGCGCTCATTTCATTTTTCGTCATTATTTATTTAATTATAAATATATTAGTTGGACTAATATTTAAATGTTGTTTTAAATTAAACAGTTGGACTGTATTCAAACTACTTCATTTATAGTTGATTATATAATTGGATTATAGTAATCAATATATTTGAATTTAACAAAAATAAAATTATAATTGATTATATAGTTTGACTATAGTAATCATTATATACTAATGTACCTGAAATCAATGATTGGATAGTTAGACTATTTGAATCAAGATAAATTGAAAGATTAGCGCTTAAAACATAATCCTAGGTGAAAATGTATTTAAGCGGCTTCAATTTTCAAATAGGGAATAAGACCTCAGGATAGTCCTGGGAACCGAGAAATTATTTTATTTGATAAAATGACATCTCGGACTTAAGCCAGGAGTTGAGCAAATAGTAGAGCATGATCTTTGGAAGATTCATGTGATGATAACTTTAGTGCTTAATCCATTATACTTGTCATAATGACTCCTTAATTTCTTCGTCAGAATTAAGGATTAGATCCTTAAAACATGATGTTGAAATTGAAAGATCTTCATAGATCTATACTTAGATCTTAGAAGTATTAATTGCAATAGAAAACTCTTGGAGAGTTAATGGCTATGCTCAAGGAGCCAAAGCCAAAGTTTGCAAAAGGGCAGAAGCGCAAGGCGCATCTTACTTTGACATCCTAGAAGACCAAGGCCTGGATGAAGGCTTCTGAGGTGCGGAAAAGGGCAAAGGCAAAATCATTTCAGTCTTCTAGGAAGACAAAGGACATATCCCAAGATGTCTACCTAAATTGTGGCAAACCGGATCACTGGAAGCGTGACTACCGTATGGACAAGGCAGACATGAAGAAAGTGAGGTAGGGCAAGGCTCTGACTTCACTATTAGTTTCAAAATTGAATTTTTGATATTATATGTGGTACATAAACATGTACTAACGTGCAGAATCTGCTGATAAGCAGGATACTGACTTCAGATGAGATCGTTCTGCGAATCGAAAACATGACGAAAGTCGCTGTTTCAATCGTAGAAATCTTAATTTTAGAACTACCATTGGGGCATGTACTTAAATTAAGAAAATATTATAAAGTACCTAGTTTGACTAGAAACATTATCTCTATATCTAAGTTTAACCAATTGTGGGTATACCTTTATATTCTAGAACACTAAAGTGTTTTATTATATAAAGATGATATTGAGATAAACACATTAGATGTAAATAACAGTATTTATATTTTAATATAAAAGATCTCAAACATATAACATGACAAACAAATAGCTCAAATTGAATTAATCAAATAAGACTTATTTGTGGCATTGTTGTCTAGGACACAATAAACAAGACTCGTATATCCACACTTTTGAAGAGTGGGTACTAGGACAGATTTGATTATAATTCAAACGATGTCTACGAATCTAGTTTATTAGGTAAAGTGCCTAAAATACCTTTTACTTGGTAAAAGTGTAAGTGCCACCGATCTGTTAGCCCTCGTTCATAGTGACGTAAGTAGGCCCATGTCTAGCTAGGCTAGAGGTGGATATAAGTACTTCGTAACCTTTACGGATGTGGCATCGTGTTATGGTTATGTGTTTCTTTTGAAACACGAATCGGAAATTTTTGATAAATTCAAAGAGTTTCGACACGAAGTATAAAAACAGATCGGCAAGAGTATTAAAACATCACGATTTGACCGTGATGAAATTACTTAAGCAATAAGTTTCTCGACTAATTGAAAGGGTATAGTATTCTTTCATAGTGGACTCTTCCCGGAACACCTCAATCTTGATGGTGTGTCCGAACATAGAAACTGAATTTTATTGGACATGATAAGGTTAATCATGAGTCGCTTTGAGCTACCATTTTCCTTCAAGGGATTCGCATTAAACAGTGCAATACTTATTTTGAATAAGGTTCCATGAAAATATGTTAGACAAAATTCATATTAGGTATGATCAAGAAAGAAACCGGGTTTTCTCATTCCTATAGATTTGGGAATGCTGGGCATAAGTTTAGATGATACCAAACTAGAACCTAAATCGGATAAAATGCCTAATTTGTAGGTTATCCTAGGGAAACCAAAGTATAGTACTTATATATCTCATAAGAGAATAATGTAATTTTTGCTCACCATGCGATTTTCCTAAGAGGAATACCTATATGCAGTGGTAAGTGGGAGGAAAGTAAAACTCGATGAAAATCACAGTAATACTATTCCAGACACTGATTCTTTAATGGAACACAAACAGTTCATCATAGATGAAACTGTACTAATAATCTTCAAATACACAAGAACCGCATAAGTCGGAGAGAGTCCGAAAATAACCTGGCAGTATGGGTTTCTGATCTCACCTAATAAAGATGTCAATCTTATTGAGGAATATGAACTGACTATGTATGAGGAAGTGATAAAAGGTATCAACTACCTATTTATGGCAAAGTGCCATAATGTCCGAAATGGATTCCATGTATACCAACCATGTTTGGACACTGGTTGATGTACCAGAAGGCATTGTGCCTATTGGTACTATGTAAGTCTTCAACAAAGACATAAATGGATGGCAAAAAACAAACGTACTAAGCTAGGCTTGTACGTAAAGGGTATCATCATCAACATGGTATCGATTACGACGAAACCTTTTACCCGTTGCTATGGTTGAATCCATTTGGATAATGCTTGCTAATACTGCATGTTTCATTTATGAAATATAGCAGTAGAACGTCAAGATCATTTTCCTTAACGGAAACCTTTTGGAGGATGTTTATCAACATCCTAACGGTTTTGTCGTACCAAAACAAGCAAAAAAGGTTTGCAAGTTAAATCAATCCATTTATGGATTGAAGCAAGAATTGCGTTCTTGGAACTATCGTTTTGATGTAATCATAATGGTATATGATTTAATTCAAAACGAAAATGATTCTTATGTATATAAAGAGGTTAGTGGGAGTGCACTGATAATGATTGTTCTATATAATGATGATATATCATTTCTTGGAAATGACATTCCCATAATACAATCTGTGAAAGCTTGGCTTTCATGAAAGATTCTCCATAGAATACTTGGAAGAGACAACCTTTATTCTAGGAATAAAGATCTAATGAGATATATCTAAAAGTTGTTGGCACTCTCAGAGAACTTGTACATTGAAAGATATGTACGCGACCTGGTGTCCCATATGCTTTGAGCATATGGAGTCACAATCAGGCCAATCCAAGTGATAGTCACTAGATTGATGTTAAGAACTACCTTAAATATCTTAGAGGAACTAAGGATGCTTTCTTATACCATGGAGAATGAGAACTTTAGGTGACTACTGCAAGCTTCCTAACCGATAAAAATGAATATATGTCATAGTAAGGGTACCATATAGTTTGAAAAATGGAACAGTGTGCGGGAAATCTTCCACGCAAGATACTGTTGCCGAATAAACAACAAAAGCGAAACTTTGCTACAACTGTCGCAGCAAAAGAAGCATTTTGAATCTAAATAATTCTAATTAGATTAGATAAAGTTCTGTTAGCAATTGAGCTAGGCTACAGCACAGGCTAAAGAATTAATGGTCTCATCAATGATCCGATATGTACTTTAACTGTTTTCATCTGATTCATCGGATCATACATCGTGGCGATGTGATGATCGAATAAATCACATCAAATGATAATCTTTTAAATCCGCTGACGAAAGCTGTTTCTCAGTAGAAGTTTGAGCCACCCGTATATAGTTCAGGTGTAAGACACTTGAGTGATTGGCTATAGGCCAAGTGGGAGATTGTTGGAGAATTATGACCCATAAGATCACTATTTGTACATAACATGGTGTTGTTGTATAAATTAACTATGTGACAAAGGAAACTGCTCTTTTATCATTTGTAATTGGATTACCGGGATATATATAAATAACAAAAGGTCCTTGTGATTAGTTCCGGATTGAGATGATATGAGACAGTATAAATCACGAAGGTTTAATCATTAAATAATCTCTAGTCATATTATTATCGAGATTGGACATCGATAATACGGAATAGACTAGTATTGCACTTGTGCACGTTGTGAGAGCATAACGGCATAGTTCTCATATATTTAAGTATTGGATACTTATGCAAGTGCAATAGGAGGTTGTGTTTACCGATGGTACGGGAAACAGCTTCGCTCTGGATAAACCCCTCGGAATTCCATTGGTAGTATAACTATGTGTCTATGGAAGTCCGAATCAGGGTAGGTGTATTTGGTCTTAACCTGAGACTTGCACCGCTAATACTTGCAACAATCAAAATACTTTGGTTTTGGTCGTCCATGGCTTTAATAGGTTATGTGTACGCCTTTTCTGGGTATATTGAGAATCGTAGTGTAATGGGTGTGATGTCAAGATGGAAGTATCACTTCAGTTATAGTGGAGATGATGATCACATAGGATACGGAACAGTACTCTTATGTACTGCAGTCATCGGGATAATTGACTAGGTCATGTTTATCCGATTATAGAGACTAGTTACCAGAGATCTGATAGGTGCTTCGTACGGGGCAGACATAATTCCAGCCCTAGGCGTAGCATGTGACATCCGATACTGGATTGCAATACGCAATACTACATATTCTACGCCTGATATAGATTACATATTCCTTTAAGAATATTTATGGAGAATTAGGTAGGCACGGTGTTTTGCTAGAAGCCAACCATGTCTTATAAATCGGTAAAAATGTAGTACTAGGTACGTACGTGTTCGGATAGTCCGACGATCAGATTTACTGCCAACATATCCGGGGATCTCATGGGTCGCTTCCCGAAGATTCACCGATGACGTATGACTAACACATAATTAATCTGGGATTAATTAGTAGAGAGAGAAAATTAATCTAGGATTAATTACGGAGATATTTTATCTGGGATAAAATACTATTTAAAGATAAAGAACGATTAATTTGGAATTAATCCATAAAATAATATATTCGATATATTAAACGAAATTGGATTTCGACGCAGAATTAAAATTAGATTTTAATTCGGGCGAACGAGTTAATTTAGAATTAATTCACTAGCGACATGAATAATAATTTTGCTAGGCATAATTATTTAATTAAATTTGATTTAATTACGTCGCAACGGAAAATTCGTTAATTCAGAATTAGGGAACCCGAGCCCGGGAGTGTTTGCGGCCCACTCACATTTCGAATCAAGTGGGGCCCATAAGTCACATCAAGTGTCAAATCACTAGTCAATCAAGTAATGGAAGTTATCACTTTGAGTGAAGTGATGCTTGTCATCATTAATTGATGTGAATAGTTGATGGAAGGCTTTTAATGGCTTGAAAGACTTTTACCATTATTTTATTATTTTGGTATTTGACTTTCATTTTGTGTATTAGATTACACAACACATATCACACAACTCTAATCTTCCTCTCTTCTTCCCATTCGGCTAAGGGCCATTTTCTTCTCCATTTTCTTGTTTGGCAGAGAACATGAAGAAATTCAAGGGAAAATTTATGGCAAATTTCTCAAGGTGCTAGAACATTATAGAGATATACAAAGGTGATAGGGAAACCTATTCATGAGCATGGAATCCATCAACAAAGCTTGGAGCTTGAAGATTCAACAAGGAGCACAAACAAAGGGCATGGCTGAGAGCTTCATCCATGGTGGAAGAAATTTTTGTGTTTCATCGCATTGTAAAACCGATCAAAGTGAGTATTTCCGCAACTTATCTTTGATGTATTCACACATTTAAATGCTTAATATGATCTTGGTTTGACCTAGAAAACCCAACAATCTAGATGTCTTCAAGAGTGCAATGATGAGCTGAATTTATAGAACCTGAAAAATGGTGAGTAATAATAGCACTAGTATCTACCAAATGACAATTATTAGCTAAATAGTAAAATAAATCGTGAAAGTCAAAAAGTCTGGATCTTGTCAATGAAAATAAAAAAATAACAAAACAAATTACAATTATTAGTTAAAGACAAAGAGATAATAATATTTACAAGAAGTAACGGCTTGACTGACATCTATGCGTCAGGGACAAGCTTCCCATCCAATTTTCTTATAAATGGGCAAATAGTGTCTTTTAAAATCAGATTTCCGAGACTTAATTGTTATCTTTCTTTTTCGAAACTGTGTATGTAACATTTGAATCATGTGATACACATATCCACTAGGATGCATCTCAAGAGTCAATAATATATCATCTAAAGACTCATTACTCATGTCATCCCTAATAAATTTAATTTAATTTTCGCAGTTATCAGACACCATTCCTTAAGAACGACAACGAGTATTACATGTCATGCGTGCACATTAATAGCAAACACTTAATATTTTAACTCTTCTTTTCTTAGCATAGGTGATTCTTCCTAAACCAAGCACAAATGAAATAAAAGAGTCAGATAACTCACCTGCTAATCGGACTCGTGCTTCAATAATCTAACGAATGTCATTAGGAATACCTTTGATCATCAGAAGTCTCATTCGTTCCATGCGAGCTTTGTAGAACTTCATCAGAGAGTTTTGAGGCAGAGAAGGAAAATACTTGTGAAGATTTGTGAGAACATCTTCCATCTTGTCTGTGACTTTACCTACAAAAATGAAACACACAAAAATAAAAAACACCAAATCTTAATATATATATATATACATAAATTGCATGGGTTGCCTTCCTACTTGCGCTAAGTTTAATGTCGTCAGCTAGACATGACTGCCTGAACGTTATTCTGGATCTGAAAGTGTGACACTTTCTTTTTGTCACTTAAATGATTCTCCTCAGTAGTGCTTGACATGCTGGCTGTTAACTTTGAATATGTTGTTGGACTGGGGGTTGTATATCTCAACTACTCCGTATGGTAATATCTGAGTAATCACAAATGGACCTGACCACCTTGATTTCAGCTTTCCATGGAAATATTTCAATCTTGAATTATATAACAACACCTTGGCATGTTCTTTGCACATTTTGGAATTTTCATAAGCATGTAGGCGATTTTCCTCTAATTCATTCAGTTGGTAGAGTCGTTTCTCTTCTACTGCTTGTAGATCAAGATTACACTTCTTCAGTGCCCAATATGCTTTATGTTCAAGCTCTACTGGTAGATGGCATGCATTCCCGAACACCATTCGATATAGAGACATACCAATAGGTGTTTTGTAAGCTGTCCAGTAGGCCCATAGTACGTCATCCAGTTTTATAGACCAGTCCCCCTTATTGATCCAACAGTTCTTTCCAAAATTCTTTTGATCTCTCTGTTTCAAACTTCAACCTGTCTATTTGACTACCGATGGTAAGCAGTGGCAAGTTTATGAGTAACTCCATATTTTGATAGGAGTGTATCGAAGTAACTGTTACAGAAGTGTGTGCCACCATCACTGAAAATTGCTCGAGGTGTTCCGAAGCGAGTGAAAATATTCTTTTTAAGGAATTTTATCACCACTTTTAAATCATTTGATGGCAGTACTGTTGTTTCAATCCATTTGGAGACGTAGTCTACTTCAACCAATATGTACAAGTTTCCAAATGACGGAACAAAGGGTCCCATAAAATCAATCCTCCATATATCACATATCTCCACTATTGAGAATGCTTTGAAGAGGTCTTTCATTTCTCCTAGAAATATTTCTCATTCTCTGACACTTGTCACATTGAAGAGCAAATACGTAAGCATCTTTAAACAGAGTGGGCCAGAACAAACCTGATTATTGGACTTTGGCTGTAGTTTTATCTCCACTGAAGTGTCCATCGTATGGTGATGAATGACAATGCTGAAGGACATTATTGAACTCCTTCTGTGGAACATAAATCTCAGTAATTGATCATCACAGTTTTTTAATAGGTACAGCTCATCCCAAACATAGTGCTTGACTTCTTGAGGAATTTCTTGCGTTGCTGATGTGTCTATTCCAACGGCCATTTTCTCGATACAATATAGTATACATATTCAGCGTACCAAGGGAAATCCTATTGTTTGTTAGTAAACAATTTTTCATTTAGAAAGTTTCATTGATTGTCATCTCATTGCCAGTTGTTTCTCCATTCTTAAGCCTCGATAAATGATCTGCCACTTGATTTTATGTCCCTTTCTTATCTAAAATGCAAGTGTCTAGTCTGGTGCTACTATGATGGGGGCATAGACCGGCTTCTATTTCAAGATCTCAAAAGCTTGGTGGCATTCTTAGTGAAGTTGAAAGACACATCTTTCTCCAGCAGATTACATAGCGGTTTAGCAATCTTTGAGAAGTCTTTGATAAATCTATTATCAAATCCTGCATGTCCGAGAAAACTGTGAATCCTTTTGACTGATGATGGTGGAGGTAGTTTTTCTATTGTTCGATCTTTGATTTGACTACCTCGATTCCCTTTTGTGAGATCAGTGTCCTAGGATAATACCTTCTTGCACCATGAAGTGTCATTTCTCTGAGTTGAGTACCAAGTTGGTATCTTCGCATCTTTGTAACACTTTTTCCAGATTTTACAAGCAATGGTCGAAAGAGTCTCCAAACACACAGAAATCATCCATAAAAACCTCCATACTTTGCACCAGCATGACTAAAAAGATGGCTATCATGTAACGTTGAAATATGGCAGGAGCATTATATAATTCAAATGGCATTCTACGGAAAGAAAAAGTACCATTCATGCATGTAAAAGTGATTTTCTATTGATCTTCTGGAGCGATGGCAATCTGATTATACCTCGAGTATCCATCCAGAAAATAGTAGAATTCATGTCCCCGTAAATCTATCTAGCATCTTGTCAATGAATGGTAGGGATAAATGATTGTTGTTTTGTTCAGCTTCATGTAGTCCATGCATACTCTTTATCCAATCACCGTTCCTGCTGGAATCAGCTTGTTCTTTTCATTAGTGACTACAGTCATTCATTCTTTCTTGGGTACGTATTACATAGGACTCACCTAAGTACTGTCAAAGATGGGGTAAATGATGCATGCATCCAACCATTTGATAATTTCTTTCTTTACGACCTCTTTCATGATAGGATTTAGTCTACGTTGATTCTCCACTATGGCTTTGTAGACATTGTTCATCAGAATTTTATGCATGTAAAATGATGGACTATTGCCTCGAATGTCTGCTATAGTCCAACCAATGGCTTTCTTATGCTCGCGTACCACTCTCAGCAACTTATCTTCCTGCTCCAATGTTAGCAACGAAATAATCACTGGTAAATTAGAAGAGTTTTCTAAGAATGCATGCCTGAGATGGCTCAGAATTGGCTTTAGTTCCAGCAGTGGTGGTTCTTCAATCAAAGGCTTGATTCGTTTATTTTTCAATAGTTCTAAACTTTTCATCTATGGTGTCGATCTGAAACAAGAGGGTCTGTCAAGATAGTTGATACATTCCAGAATTTCATTATCCAGTTCGCTGTCAGTCATGTTGGTGATACAAGCTTCAAATATGTTAGTGGAAAGTTGCATTGCATCAATATTCTAGATGATACTATCTTTTACTTCCAGTTTGAAACATTCCTCCACCTTTTTGTCTTTCTAGAATTTCATGGCTTTGAAAATATTGAATGTAACTTCTTGGTCATGTACCCTCATGGTTAGTTTACCTTTTAATACATCAATAAAAGTTCAACATGTAGCCAAGAATGGTCTCATGAGGATGATGGGTACATCTTTGACATCCTCATTGATAAAATCTGCTGGGAAAATGAATTTGTCGACTTTGACCAATACATCTTCCACTACAACTCTCGAAAATGTGAGCAATCTATCAGCAAGTTGTAGAGTGACTGAGGTGGGATTTGCTTCTCTAATTTTAGTTTCCTGTAAATAGACAAAGGTATCAAGTTAATAGTAGCACGTAAATCACACAAAGCTTACCGAAGTAATGTTCTCATATGGTGCAAGGCATATGAAACTGCCAAGATCTTTTAATTATGGGGGAAGCTTCCTTTGAATGATGGCGCTGCATTCTTCTGTCAATGCTACTGTCTCGTAATCTCCTAATCTTCACTTTCGTGACAAAATTTCTTTCCATAATTTAACATAGTTGGGCATTTGTTCCAACACTTCTGCAAATGGGATGTTGATATGCAGATTTTTGAAGCTCTCTCGGAATCGAGCAAACTGCTTGTCTAGTTTATGTTTCTAGAGACGCTGTGTGGAAATGGTGGAGGTGCAGTAAATCTTTCTTTATCATTTGCTTTTGTCTCTTTTTCCTCCATCTGTGGCTTTGTTTCGTTGCTTTCTTTGGGAACTTCCTCAATGGACGCCTTGATTCCAACATCTTTTTGGATTTCAGTGTCGCTTTTCTAAGTGATGGCTTGATATTGCTCTTTCCCTCTATTCCTTGGATTTGGTTCTGTGTTGCTAGGAAGGGTAATTTACGGTCTGTAACTATGAGCATTGGTCAGTTGTCCCAACTGATTTTCCAGTGCCTTTATAGAAGCACATTGGCTTTGATAAATAACATCATATGTTGATTGTTGCTTTTGTAAGAAAATCTAATCCATGCCCCAAGATCAACAAGAACAAGCAAAATATAAATACATGAATGAATAATTGAAGTAGTATGGCGGAATCATACTCACAATACTTGAAAATGGATGCTTAGATGATGCGAAAACTCCTCCCTTGTGCAGTGAAGCTCTCGGCCAAGAAGAAAAAGGGGACTCCAAGTCGAGTTTGATCCTTCCAAGCTCAAGGATTAGTTTCCCATATCACCTATGTATGATCCCTTGAAGGTGCTAGCCTTTGTTGTGATTTTGATTGCACAACTTCTTCAAATCTTGCCACAAAAATTGAAGAAATGGAGAGCCCAAAACTGCATGTGTTTCGGCATGTGAGAGAGATGGAGTTTCCTGATTTTTTTGTTACAAAAATCAATTTATATTATGCCATAATATTTATTAATAATAATAAACTTATGACACAAACCATGCAATGGCTTAGAGTGTCCAACACTCAAATTCCATGCAAAACCCTTGAGTGCATGTACACTATCTCCATGCAATACATCAACAATTAAATAATGCAAATAATGACATGTGTCA
>SKCR01000747.1:0-133592 GCA_019454045.1 Zanthoxylum bungeanum
TGACGCATTGGGGGGGGGGGGGTTACGTATCGTCGTCCCCCCATATGCCTAACTAGAGCCAAGAGTGTAAATCCATGATATTGGGGTGTTAGTATCGCTGTCCCCCAAAGTATGCCACAACTTGTCCCTGAATTAGAGTCAATAGTGCGAATTCATGCTTCTACTTGACCCTGAACTAGGATCTAGGGGCATCTGTCATCCCTAGTCCTGAACTACGATCTGAGGGCGTTACGTATCGTCGTCCCCCCAGTCCTTTACATATGCACATGTCCTCTCCATCAATTCCATGAGTCATAGCTGAGGTGGGTTTTTCCCCATGCCTCCAAAAATCACAAAGCTCAAGCTATAAAAATCAAAACTTTCTTAAACATGCTTAAAACAATTGAAAGTAAGATCTTGCTAACGCTCTAAGTGCTTAAATAGTAAGTTTGGCATCAAAACATATAAGTAAAATAAACTTTGAAAAGAAAGGTCCCCTCAATGATTTTGGAATTTGGCTGGCCTAACTTCACTGCGCCGAAAGAATTTGTGGCTCATGTGATAACCTTTAATGGGTAACTTAGTTAGAATACATATCGTAGAATACACTTCGAAACTATTATCTCTACAAGGGTTTTTCAAATATTTCATGGTAATTTAAGTGTATATAGGATGATAAGAAGTCCTTCGGGGGTCTCTAATATCATTAGTCGAAACTGGATTGGTAAAAAAAAAATCATGGGAAATGGCCACGGCTCGAGACACAAAGACTTGCGCGTCGCGACGCGACCTGAAAATGGCCAAGACATGGAGCTATTTTTTTGTTCACGTCGCGACGCGCATGACATAGAACCGGATTGAGGCTATTTTTCCCAGAACGTGTCGCGACGCAAGGTGCGTTGCGTCGTTACGCGAGGCCAATTTCAGGGATAAAATCAACCTTTTCATGTCTATCTTGCTCCAAACACATTTCCCACACTTCCACACTAACACTTTTAACAACTCCTTAAACTATTACATTCATCCTTCATACTCGAAATACCATTATCTAATCATCTTTTATGTCATAATCTCAACTTAAATGCATTAACTAGAATTTCTTAATTCTTGATCATCTTTCAATAAAACCAATTTCTTAGTTTATTATCTACCCCAATGCAATTACTAACATGCCAATAAAACTACCATAACATCATTTTATCAAAATCTCATAACTTAGAATTTGAGTCTAGGCTATGTACCTTCTTTCTCTTGATTTCATTCACTCCTCAAGCTCCCAATGGTTGTCAAGCCTTTTCTTACCAAATTTAATTTGGAGTGATATTGGATTGTTCTTATTATATTGGGATACAATTAAAACAAATCCTATGATAATATATATTTTAATAAGCACTGTATGAATATATAGATATACACATCATCAGAAAGCTAACCTCTATATATATATTAAACAATTGCTTGTTGAAAAAGGTTGCACATATGTATATGATGTTCACGTTGATGATGTAGAAAGATATAGGCAATTGAGTTTTTGCTAATCTACAAGCAAATAAGGCTTACGCTTCCTTGCATCAAAATATTGATATCTCTATTGAAATAGTTCCGATTTATTCCTAAAGATTTTCATTTTTTTTTATTCTAAAAAATGGGAACGATTTGTTCGTAGAGGAGTGCTACTGTGCTAACTAAAGGTGCAACGTTTGATGCACTACTGTAAGGGAAAAATCAAAGAGGAATATATTCAAAGGCTCAAGAAAATTAATGAGCACATCATGGTATGTTTATATTATTAAATATTATTTATGTTGATAAATAAAATATTTGTTGCATGCATGTTAAAATTAATAGAGATTAATTTAATAGTATATTTTTTACATCAACAACGACATAACCACGATTGTTAAAGTGGTTTTGGAATAAAATTTTAAATTCTATTATTATTATTATTATTATTATTATTATTATTATTATTATTATTATTATTATTATTATTATTATTATTATTATTATTTGGTTATTATTATTATTTGGTTAAGTTGATTTTCTAATTCACATTTATTTTGTATGAAACTCGTGTACTTCATATTTATTTTTTAAGAAAATTTATATTTCAATATTTGTGTAATCACATATAAAAGTGATAAAAAAAATTCTGCTTTTTATTTGTATAATATTAAATCACATGTCACTCTAAACTTATTCAAAATGACTCAATACTTTTATCAATAAAATGAAATGATATTTTCTTAATAGATTTCACATTCTTGATTACAATCTATTTCTATTTAGGTAATGGATTTATATTAATTCACAAGTAACATATAATCACCTTCTATGACCATATTTAATGTGACTTAATCATAGAAGAATTATTTCATTAAGATACGATCTTATCTATCAGACATTTCATTATTGAAATACATCAATATTAAAAAAAAAAAAAAAAAAACTTTTAACATTTACTAAGAGATTCACTCTCTAGCCAAATTCTCTTAGGTTCGGGGATGATAGATTTTCGTGGCATAGTAATTCTCTTAGATTTCTAATTCATTTTTCATGGTTCATGCATCATGTTTAATTTTATGCCAAAATGTTTGATAATTTTCATATACGATGAATGAATATTAAATATATGTTTACTTTATTTTTCAGTCATGGTTTCTCCAATAATTTCCATTCTATCTAACTATAAATTAACGGGAGAAAATTATGGTAAGTGGAAAAGTAATATGAATGCTATCCTGATTTGTGAAGACCTAAAGTTTATCCTGACGGAGGAATGTCCTCCCGAACCAGCCATAAATGTTGGCCAGGCTATATGCGATGCCTACCAAAAATGGGTCGCGGCTAATGAGAAGGCTTGTTGCTACTTGCTAGCAGGGATGTCCGAGGTTCTTGCTGCAAAGCATGACACGGAACTTGACGACGTTGTTCCAGGCTCGCGGCCTAGTTGGGAGTACGTAAAAACATGGAGTCGCCACCCGGTGTGAACCGGGATAAAGATTTAAGGCTGCACTCACCCCTCGCAAGGGAAGACCTCAAACCGTTGGGTTCAAAATGGTCCCTTACTTATGTCACTTGTGATGATATGATTTGTGCAATAAACTAACCGAGTCTACTCAACATGTATGCTCAAAGGTAGCCTACTCCTAAGTCCACATGCATACTAATAATAAAACCTATATCTAAATTCGCATACTTCAAAATAAGTTGTCATAACGGCAAACACGCAATAACATGCAATCATCACACAAGCATGCTCAATTATCTAATGCGGAAAATAAATAAGAATTTTAGCATAAATAGACATTAACCCTAATATGAAAACAACCTAATCATGCATAAATAAAGAAATTCCTATCGACTAAATCATGCTTAAATAATAAACTAAGCTAAATCATGCTTTAATTAATAAATAAATAACCTACGAACTACAACATGCTCAAACACAAGTTTGGATTAGACGAAATACGTGTCTCTTAAGTGGTACGTGGCGTTGTATCCCGAGTACAAACCGCACTACCGTCTATTCGGATTTGGCTACGGAATTTACGTTCGGGTTTCCATCCTATATACCACAAAAGGGAACACATATTCCGCTCATCCAACACTTACATCATGCCTCAAACGACTCTCATGCGATAATATTTCTAAAATAAATAAAATAAACGAAGGATAATAAGTAAAAGGGTGCCCTCAGGTCTAACCTCTTTTTTCGTCTCACGAAAGGGCGTTACACGGCCGTCGGAAGGGTTGATACTCCGCAACTTTTCTGGTTCACTAATCCAATATTTTTCCTCGCTGTTTCATTGTTCGGGTTGTTGCTTTCACTCTGTTTCGCTGCTGTTTATGGTCTCGGTTCTAGGTGGTAAAGATGCAATTTTTCTGGACTGTTTTGGGGTACTTTAGTGACTGTTTTGGGGTAATTTAGGGACTGTTTTGGGTTGCTTCGGGGACTATTTTAGGCTGTGTTTTGCAGGGGCTGTTGCTGTGTTTTGTCGGTCAATTTGGTGTAGTTTTGTGGAGGCAATTGCAAGGTTGTGTTTCGGTGGCAGTTTGTGGCCTGAGTGAAGGCTGAGTTGTCAAGGGGTGCGTGAAGGGCTGCTTTGGTTTGAAAGATAGTGGACGTGACTGTCTGCAGAGGGGTTACGTTAAGGTGTGCAATGGCGTGAATGTAATGGGCTATTGTGGCGTGAAGGGCTGCTGTGAGTGGTGTGCAATGGCGTGATGTAGTGGGTAGGTAGTGCGCAGATACTTGTTGGCTGTTGGCGTTTGTTGAGGGCGTGGGTGTAGTGGGGTAATGCGCGTGGAAGGGCAATGGATTGGGCTGAGTTGCGTGTGAGGCTTGTGGCGTTTGTTGAGGGCTGGACTTGTGCGCAGATGCTGTGACGAGGGCAGGTCAGGGGGAAAGCAAGTTAACGTGGCTGGCAGGTGGTGTATTGAAGCAGTGGGGACGTGTGGCTATATGGACGTGTGGAGAGGGCAAGTGTTTGGGCGCTTGTGGCGGGAGGCAGTGAAGCTTGGAGGCAGTACGTGCGATGAATGGAGAAGGAATAAGGTGGGGTTGCCGAGAGTGTAATCAGAGAGTTTAGGGTTTATTATTTCTTTTTGTTTTTTTTCATGAGAATGAGCCAGCCAGGGTTTGGTAAGGGGGTGAATGGTTCTTTTTATAGGCAAGGCGATGGGTTTATTGTTGGAGAAGGAATGGATTTTTGGCATTAAAGAAAGGATTTGATTTTGTGTTGAGCAGGAAAGTCAAAGATTGAGGGGGGGGACAAATTTTGGTGAATTAGGAAGGTTGAATATTTGATTTGCTGGTTTAGGAAGTCAATATTTTTAATAGGAATAATATTTTGTTAATTGATTTTAATTAGGCATATATTTTCTTTAATTTATTATAATTATATTTTATGTTTAATTTAATTTGGTATATCAATTAATTAATATTTTATTTAGTTAATGTTTAATTTAATTAATATTTGATTTAATTTGGGTGTATTTTAGGGCCTGGGCGTGTGGGCCAAGTGTGGTGGGGGCTAGGTGTTGTGTTGGTTTGGTGAGTGGGTTGGGCCAAGGTTAAATGGTTCTGGGTTTTTTAGGCTAAAGGTGCTTTAAAACGGAGGTCCAACGAGTGAGCCTGGAGCTAAACAAGAGAATAAACTTTAACGAAATACCGATTCCCTTCCGACAACCGTTTCCCGTAACTTCCTCGACTAAAAAGGTAGTGTCTCCAAATGAGACTCATCATAGGGACTCACATGCAAAAATGCAGTGCCTACAGTAATAGCATGCGACATAAATCAGTTTATGTTCTCATATTAGTCATGTCATGTTCAGTTATTCACGTAGCACGTATATTCGTTTTTAGACATGTTCAATTCATGCATATTTATTCAGATATTTAGATTTAGCTCATGTAGTTTCAGATTATGTATTCAGTTTCCAATCATGGAGATTCAATTTTAATTTTAGGCTCAGCTCACACATGTTTAGTTTAGTTTTTAGATTCAGCTCATGCATTTTCAGTTCTGATACTCAGGTTGAGCTCATGCATGTTCAGTTTAGGTATTCAGCCTCTATTCATGCATGTTCAGTCTAGGTTTCAGGTTCAACTCATGTATGTCCAGTTCATATATCTAGGTTAAAATCATGTAGCTTCAGGTCAATTTATTCAGTTGAGTTCATGTAGATGCAGGACAACATATACAGTTTCAGATCAGGTCAGCATGTCATTAGGTTACAGACCATGACAATAGTTCAGGTCACTTAGTTAAAATCATGTCATGTAGCTCTTGCCAGCTTAGGTTCATGTTCATGTATTTCAGGTTAAGTTAGCTAGTCAGGTTCCAGGAGTCAGTTTTTAGTTCATGTAGCTCATGGCAGAATCATGTACTTTCATGTCATGTTTTCTCAAGCATATCATGATAACTCAGGTCATGTTAGCAAGTTATGTAGTTCATGTCAGCCCCAGGTAAGGTTTAGGATAGTAGTCCAGGTTGCCATGTTCAGTTTCAGTTTAGGTCATATATCAATCTGCAGTCAGTTTATAGTTTCATTGTCACGCCATATTCCTAGTTTTCAGTCATGTTATTGATTCTCAGCTCATTGTTTGAGTTTTTATATGTCAGCTTTCCAAATCTCTCTATGTTTTTTGTTTTAATTTATCTATATCATTTTTTTTATTATTGTAGTTTTTCCTTGGCACCCATTATTCACTCACCAGGACTTTCAAAAGACCTGACCCACCATACTCTCCAGTTGTTTAGCATACCTTCGGATGTTAAGCAAAACATCCTAAGTTGTCATATTAGCTAGGTTATCACGAATACATCATGTCATGCATTCATTGTTGGATTTCTAGGTTAGTCCCAAGATCAAATTAAGCATAGAATAGAATGAATACGTAAAGAATAGTGGCAGAAACACACTTACATTGAACGGCTTTGGAGATGTGATGATCAACAAAAACTTTTCCCTTGCTAGATTGCTCTCGGGCCAAGGTTGATTTTGTTGATGATGTTGAACAAGCTCCAAGCTTTAAATGGATCCCAAGCTCTTAGATTGGTTTCCCTAACACCTTGTATTGATTCTTTGTTTGTGCTAGCAAAAGATGAAAGAAAAAACAATCTTCCTTTCTTTTTGGAGAATCACGGCAATGGCTAAGATTTTGGGAGAGAGAGTTTCTTTTATTTTGTGTAATTGTTTTCTAAAAAAACATTACTTAAAATTCCTTTACCAAAAGTGTGTATATCCTTTCCAAAAGTCGCAAAGTTTTGGCTCCAAAATTTCAATAAATGCTTCACCAATTATGTCATGAATAGTGACTGCATGTCACTCAGCAAAAAGGTGAATAAACATCATCACTAAAGTGACAAGTGATGTGACTCGCGATGTGACTTGTGGCCGCACTTGATTCAAAATCGAGTGGCATCGTAAACACATTCCGGGCTCGGTTTCGGTAATTCCGAATTAACGAACTTCCGTCGCGACGTAATTAAATCAAATTTAATTAAATAATTATGCCTAGTAAAATTACTATTCCCAGTCGCTTGCGAATTATTCTAAATAACTCGTTAGCCCGAATTAAAATCCAATTTTAATTCCGCGTCGAAATCCAATTTCGTATAATATATCGAATATATTATTTTATCGATTAATTCCAAATTAATCGTTCTCTCTCTTCAATAGTACTTTATCCCAGATAAAGTCTCTCCGCTATAAACCCAGATTAATAAAGTTCGAATCATACGTCATCGGTGAATCTTCGGGAAGCGACCCAAGAGATCCCTGGATATGTTGGCAGTAAATTCGGTCGTCGGACTATCCGAACACGTACGTACCTTGTACTACGTTCTTTCCGATTTATGAGACAAGGTCGGCTTTCTAGCAAAACGCCATGCCTACCCAATTCTCCAGAAATATTCTTAATGGAATATATAATCTATGTCGGGCGTAGTATACGTAGTATTGCGTATCTCGATCCAGTATCTGATGTCACATGCAAGGCCTGGGGCTGGAATGTCTGCCTCGTACGAAGCATATATCGGATCACAAGCAACTGGTCTTTTTTTTATCGGATAATCATGACCTAGTCATATTATCCCGATGGTTGCAACCCTTTAGAGAACCAGTTATGTATCCCTGCGTGACCATCATCTCCATATGACTGAAGTGATACTTCCATCTTGACATCACACCCAATACACTACGATTCTCAATAAACTCAGAAGAGGCGTACACATAACATGTTAAAGTCCTGGATGACCAAAACCAAAGCGTATTGATTGTCGCAAGTACTAGCGATGCAAGTCTCAGGTTAAGACCAAATACACCTACCCTGATGCGGACTCACATAGACACATAGTCATACTACCAATGGGATTCCGAGGGCTCTATCTAGAGCAAAGCTGTTTTCCGTACCATCGGTAAAACACAACCTCCTACCACACTTGCATAAGTATCCAATACTTAAATATATGAGAACTATGCTGTTACGCTTCATAACACGCACAAGTGCGATACTAGTCTATTCCGCATTATCGATGTCCAGTCTCGATAATACTACGACTATGGATATTTAATGATTAAACCGTCGTGGATGATATGTCTCATATCATCTCAATTCGGAACTAATCATAAGGACTTTCATCATTCACACATTTAAGTATCTAATACGAAAAATGAATAAAAGGCATTTCCTTTGCTACATAATTAATTTGTACAAAACATAATGTCTTTTACAATAGTGACGCTATGGGTCATAATTACCCAACAATCTCCCACTTGGCCTATAGCCAGTCACTCAAGCATCTAACACCTGAACTATGTACATGTCGCTCAAATTTTGCTGAGGAATGGCTTTCGTCAGCGGATCTGCAATGTTGTCATCTGATGCGACCTTCTCGATCTTCACATCGCGATGATGTATGATCTCACGAATCAGATGGAAACGTCGGAGAACATGCTTGGATCGTTGATGAGACCGCGGTTCCTTAGCCTACGCTATAGCCCCGTTATTGTCACAATACAATGGAACGGGCTCAGCTGCTAACAGAATTCTCCTAATCCAATTAGGAATTTTCGAATCCGTTATTCAAATAAAACACGTACCTAGATTGCGACTTACAGTCGTCTTTATCGGTTTGGAAACTTGCATCGGTATACCCAGTTACCTCAAGTTCTCCATCTCCATAGATTAAGAAAGCATCCTTAGTTCGTCTAAGATACTTAAGGATATTCTTAACCCGCTATCAGTGACCTTCACCTGGATCGCCTGATAGCGACTACACATGCTCAAAGCATAGGAGACGTCAGGTCGTGTACATATCATGGCATATATGATCGATCTGACTGCCGAGGCAAACGGTATCCGACTCATGTTGTCTCTCTCATCTTGATTTTTAGGACACATGTCCTTAGATAGAGTGACGCCATGTGACACTGGCAACAGTCCCCTCTTGGACTGATCCATGTTGAATCTCTTCAACACTTTGTCAATGTACGTGCTCTGGGAGAGTCCAAGCAGCTTTCTAGATCTATCCCGGTAGATCTTTATTCCCAGAATAAAGGCTGCTTCTCCCAGATCTTTCATGGAGAATTTTAATGAAAGCCAAGCTTTCACCGATGTTAACATGGGAATGTCATTGCCCATAAGCAATACATCGTCAACATAAAGGACAACAAAATTCAGTGCGCTCCCACTAACCTTCTTGTATACACAAGGATCATCTTCGTTTTGAATGAAATCATATTCTTTTATGATCTCATCAAAAGGTTGGTTCCAAGAACGCGAGGCTTGCTTCAGTCCATAAATGGACCGATTTAACTTGCAAACCTTGTTTGTATGTTTAGGCATGATAAAACCGTCAGGCTGTTGCATATAAACATCCTCCAAAAGGTTTTTGTTAATGAAAGCAGTTTTGACGTCCATCTACCATATCTCGTAATCGAAATATGCAGCAATAGCAAGCATTATCCGAATGGATTTAATCATGGCAATGGGTGAGAAAGTTTCGTCGTAATCGACACCATGTCGTTGACGATACCCTTTGTACGTTTGTACGTTGCCATCCATGTCGGTCTTCTTCTTGATGATCCACTTGCAACCAATAGGCTTTACGCCTTCTGGTGCATCAACCAGTGTCCAAACTTGGTTGGTATACATGGAATCCATTTTGGAATTCATGACATCTTGCCATAAACCGGGTCGATACCTTGTATCGCTTCCTCATACGTAGCCGGCTCGTCTTCCTCAATGAGATTGATATCTACATGAGGTGAGATCAGAAACCCATACCTCTCAGGTTGTTTTCTGACTCTCTCCGACCTACGTGGTCATTGTGTATTCAAAGATTGTGGTACAGCTTCATCCCTGATGAACTGTTCATGTTCCGTTGAGGATTATATGCCAAGAAGAGTATCACTCCGATTTTCATCGAGTTCTACTTTCCTCCCACTTATCACTGCATTTAGGAATTCGTTCTCAAGGAAAACCGCATGTAGAGCAACAAAAACTTTGTTCTCTCGTGGGTGATAGAAGTAATATCCTTTGGTTTCCCTATGATATCCTACAAATAGGCATTTATCCGATTTGGGTTCTAGTTTGGTACCTTCCAAACGTTTGACATATGCCCAGCAACCTCAAATCTTCAGGAATGAGAAACCCGGTTTCTTTCCTGTCCATATCTCATACGGAGTCTGTTGAACAGACTTTGACGGAACCTTATTCAAAATAAGTATTGCACTGTTTAATGCATATCCCCATAAGGAAATAGGTAGCTCAGTGCGACTCATCATAGACCTTACCATGTCTAACAAGGTTCGGTTTCTCCGTTCGGACACACCATTTAATTGCGGTGTTCCGGGAGGAGTCCACTGTGAAAAGAATACCATATTCTTTCAAGTAGTCAAGAAACTCATTGCTCAAGTATTCGCCACAACGGTCCGACCGTAATGTCTTAATACTCTTACCGGTCTGTTTTTCAACTTCGTGTCGAAACTCTTTTTATTTCTCAAAAGTCTCTGACTTGTGTCTCATAAGATACACATAACCATAACACGATGCATCATCCGTAAAGGTTACGAAGTATTCATATCCACCTCTAGCCTGGCTAGACATGGGCCCACAAACGTCACTATGAACAAGGGCTAATAGTTCGGTGGCACGTACACCTTTACCGCTAAAAGGTGATTTAGGCATTTTGCCTAATAAGCAAGATTCGCAGACGTCATATAATTTGGATCAAATCCGTCCAAGTACCCACTCTTCGAAAATGTGGATATGCGAGTCTTGTTTATGTGTCCCAGACGACAATGCCACATATAAGCTTCATCTTTATGACTTACTTTAAGCCTTTTGTTTGTTACATTTTGAGATTGGTTTATATTCAAAATAGAAAGACCATTATTTACAACAGTAGTGCAAATTTCTATATCATTTTTATACATAAAACACCCAGTGTTTCTAAATACAAAAGTGTACCCACATTGGGCTAACATAGATACAAAAATAATATTCCTAGTCAAACTAGGTACATAATAACAGTCTGTAAGTTCAAGTACATGCCCCGAGGGCAGTTTTAAAACAAAAGTGCCAACGGCCAAAACGACGACTGGTGTCCCATTTCCAACACTGAGGTCAATTTCTCCTGAAGCCAGTCTTCTGCTAATCCGCAGATCCTGCACATCAGTACAAATGTGAGTACCACAACCAGAATCAAAAATCAAATTTTTAAAACTAGAAGTAGTAATGTTTATTTCTATAACAAACATACCTGAGGCCGGTGCCTTGCCCGCCTTGATTCCTTCCTGAGTACCTTGTACTCGCGGCAGTCACTTCCAGTGACCCCGCTGTCCGCACTGAAGACAAACATCTTGGGATTTGTCCTTGGGCTTCCCAGAAGCCTTTGACGATTTGGCCTTGCCCTTCTTTTTCTTCTTCTTCTTCACACCTCCAGTGCCTGGGCCCAGCCCTCGGAGTCCGAGATGTAGAAGCGAAGTGCGCCTCGCGCTTCTTCCCCTTAAGAAGTTCATTTCTCCTCTCGCAGCGTGGACATCAGCTCTCCAAGAGTCTGCTCTTGGTTCATCATATTGTAGTTCATGATGAACCCACTCCAAGTGTCGGGGAGAGACTGCAAGATCAAATCTATAGAGGTCTCTATCTCAAAGACAATCCCCATTTGTCCAAGCTGCTCGATATCGGCAATCATCTGTGTCACATGATGTTCAACAGATGTACCCTCCGACATCCGAGCGCGGAAGAGCTTCTTCTGTAACTCATATCTTTACGATCTAAGATTAGATCGGTGTAGATCATTCAACTTCGCCAACATGTTATAGGGATCCGATCCCTTGTTCTGTCGACGGAATTGCTGAGTCATAGCAGCAAGCATAATAGATTGAGCAGTTGCGTTGTCATCGCTATGAGTCTTCCAAAGCTCTAGCTCGAGCAACTGATCAGATCTGGGCTTAGGCCCAAAGGTCTCTCTATAGTATATAGCAGCCTCTCGGATCCAAGGACTATCCTTAGATTCATTTCCCAATCGGAAAAGTTAGTCCCGTTAAAGACATTATCGCCCATGATGATGTCCAGGACACTGTTCTTTCCAGTCATTTTAATTGCGATAGTCTAACTATCCAATTAACAATGTAAGGGTACAGTCTAACTTTTACAAGAAAAATAACACAATATTAGTCCAACTAATAAATTAATTTTGACGAAATAATTTTGAAAGCGGTAAAGCTAAGTATTTGAACGAAATTGCAAATTCAATACTAGCCTCCCACTATTTTTCGGCGAGCCTCTAACCCTCTGTGGAGTACTCGGGAAACCTAGTTTCCTAGTGGGCTAGGATCCCGTTAAATAACACACAACCTTGACTTTGGCCAACAAGTTGTATGATATTTAACTAGGTAGATCTCGAAGATCAATTGGATCTCATCCAATTCCTAGATCTGGTAGGTGGACCTCCAAGTCCGAAACATATATACAATATATATGCTAATATATCCAATATATTTTCCTAACATTTTTCCTCTGAATCAACTAAGCCTTGGCTTTGGCACAACAAGCTTAATGATTCCAGTTAAGCGGGACCCATTGACGTTGGAAAGCTTCATAATCAATGTCGATGGACAAGAAGTGATCTTGACTTTGTCCAACAAATCACAACTTGGACAAGACACCGATATGGAACAAAACTTTCATGATTCAAACACATCTGTAATTGACAAATGTCTTGACTTTGGCCAACAAACCAGTGCCAATCTTGGATCTTGAGTAAGAATCACTCAATGGAAGGAAAACACTTAATATGTTTTGAGGGTTTTTCGCGTAAATTGGCAACCAATTTATTATCTTTGTTAGGTCTCATCATACACCCTTAAACATGCATTCTAAAAGCATAATAAGGCGCGGAAAGTAAATTAATAACGATATGTGGATGGATATTTAAAAAATATTCCTAGAACAAATCACTTCATTTCCTCTCCCCGGCTAGCACTATTCCATCTTCTACCCAATTACATAATACAATAAAAGAAACCTCATTAACATTGAGGGGAATTAGGTGAGAATAGAATACAAAGAATCAATAAAGAGAGAAGGCTGGACACGCAGGTCCAATTTATAAATTCTAAATTTACAACAATTTCTAAAATTCCATTTTTAATCCATCCGATCATATCATTCTATTCATTCATCACATCCATGTATTCATTCATAGCATGTTATTCAATCAATCTAATCAAATTAATTAATCTTTGAATATTAGTGATCATCCAATGTTTAAATAATGATTTGATTTGCGCGAGTCCAACTCGATTGTGAATAAGTACCCGAAGTACGAATTCTTGAATTATATCGAACTACTCGTTAAATCTAATTTAATTCGTATTCAATACTAATTCATTTATTTAATTCCAAATTAAATAACTACACTTTTAATACGCTTTAACGACTTAGATTCCAAATCTAATCTAAATGGGTCTCAAAGCCCAATTAACATCCAATGTTGTTTAATTAAAAGTCCAATGGGCATTCAATTGATTTCATAAGGCATGGGCTTTGGTCAATATGGGTCAAACCCAAATACCAAGGCCCAAGTAAGGAATCACCCTTATTTGCCAAGAAACCAATTTTGGCCCATTAGGCCCAATTAAACATTTAAAGCCCATTTGTTATATTTGGACTTAATGGAATGGTTTAGGCCCAATATGGATCCAATCCATTTGGCCCAAACTACTTGGCCAACCAAGTCCATAAGACCCAAATACAACAATTACAAGCCCAATTTAAAATCAAGCCCAATTAATTAAACTTTAATATTCCAAATTTTAAAAATCAAATTAATTAAAGTGTTAACCATGATTAACCATTAAATTAACATTTCCAAAATACTAATCTAACCAATTAATCATGCTTTTCATTATCAACACATGTCCAACATATTTGATTCAAAAAATCATCTCATTACATGCTACAACACTCACGGCATTCTAGGGTTTATATGTTCGATTCCGATTTCAATCCAATTGAATTATAAATCAACATTTCCAATTGTTTCAAGTCATCCAATGATCAAAGGAACAAATACCATGACTCTAGGGCACTATAAGCATTCGGCCAAGCCTCATTTTTGGGGAAAATTGATCCAATTCATTTTTCACAAAATTGATCACAAACAACTCCAAGTTATTCATTCACAAGCATGCTCAACAAGTAATTTAGTCAAAACATGCTCAAAAATAATTTACCCAAATTTTACCCTAAGTTTATTTCATGCTCAAAATGGCTCATAGATACCATTGTTGGATTTCTAGGTTAGTCCCAAGATCAAATTAAGCATAGAAATAGAATGAATACGTAAAGAAGAGTGGCGGAAACACACTTACATTGAACGGCTTCGGATGTGATGATCAACAAAAACTTTCCCTTGCTAGATGCTCTCGGCCAAGGTTGATTTTGTTGATGATGTTGAACAAGCTCCAAGCTTTAAATGGATCCCAAGCTCTTAGATTGGTTTCCCTAACACCTTGTATTGATTCTTTGTTTGTGCTAGCAAAAGATGAAAGAAAAACAATCTTCCTTTCTTCTTTGGAGAGTCACAGCAATGGCTAAGATTTTGGGAGAGGGAGTTTCTTTTATTTTGTGTTATTGTTTTCTAAAAAAACATTACTTAAAATTCCTTTACCAAAAGTTTGTATATCCTTTCCAAAAGTCAACAAAATTTTGGCTCCAAAATTTCAATAAATGCTATCACCAACTTATGTCATGAATAGTGACTGCATGTCACTCACCAAAAAGGTGACTAGACATCCATCACTAAAGTGACAAGTGATGTGACTCGCGATGTGACTTGTGGCCGCACTTGATTCGAAATCGAAGTGGCCTCACAAACACATTCCGGGCTCGGTTTCGCTAATTCTGAATTAACGAACTTCCGTCGCGACGTAATTAAATCAAATTTAATTAAATAATTATGCCTAGCAAAATTACTATTCACGTCGCTTGCGAATTAATTCTAAATCAACTCGTTAGCCCGAATTAAAATCCAATTTTAATTCCGCGTCGAAATCCAATTTCGTATAATATATCGAATATATTATTTTATCGATTAATTCTAAATTAATCATTCTCTCTCTTCAAATAGTACTTTATCCCAGATAAAGTCTCTCCGATATTAATCACAGAGTAATAAAGTTTGAATCATACGTCATCGGTGAATCTTCGGGAAGCGACCCAAGAGATCCCTAGATATGTTGGCAGTAAATCTGGTCGTCGGACTATCCGAACACGTACGTACCTTGTACTACGTTCTTTCTGATTTACGAGACAAGGTTGGCTTCTAGCAAAGCGCCATGCCTACCCAATTCTCCAAAAATATTCTTAATGGAATATATAATCTATGTTAGGCGTAGTATACGTAGTATTGCGTATCTCGATCAAGTATCTGATGTCACATGCAAGGCCTGGGGCTGGAATAGTGTCTGCCCCGTATGAAGGATATATCGGATCACAAGCAACTGGTCTCTTTTTTATCGGATAATCATGACCTAGTCATATTATCCCGATGGTTGCAACCCTTTAGAGAACCAGTTCTGTATCCCTGCGTGACCATCATCTCCATATGACGGAAGTGATACTTCCGTCTTGACATCACACCCAATACACTACGATTCTCAATAAACCCAGAAGAGGCGTACACACAGAACCTATTAAAGTCATGGACGAACAAACCAAAGCGTATTGATTGTCGCAAGTACTAGCGATGCAAGTCTTAGGTTAAGACCAAATACACCTACCCTGATGCGGACTCTCATAGACACATAGTCATACTACCAATGGGATTCTGAGGGGTCTATCCAGAGCGAAGTTATTTTCCGTACCATCGGTAAAACACAACCTCCTACCACACTTGCATAAGTATCCAATACTTAAATATATGAGAACTATGTTGTTACGCTTCCATAACACGCACAAGTGCGATACTAGTCTATTTCGCATTATCGATGTCCAGTCTCGATAATACTACGACTAGGGATATTTAATGATTAAACCATTGTGGATTGATACTGCCTCATATCATCTCAATCCGGAACTAATCATAAGGACTTTCATCATTCACACATTTAAGTAATCTAATTATGAAATGATAAAAGGCAATTTCCTTTGCTACATAATTAATTTGTACAAAAAGATAATGTCTTTTACAAATAGTGACGCTATGGGTCATAATTGTCCAACATTCATGACATTAACGATCACGTTCAATTTTTTTCGTTCGAGTATGCTAACCATACTATAACACATGTTCAGTTAGTCACCTCGCAGGAACACAAGTTTAATATTTAGATTCAGCTCGTGTATTTCAATTCAGATACTCAGGTTGTGCTTATGTATATTCATTCTAGCTTTCAAGTTAAGCACATGCATGCCTAGTACATGTATCTAGGTTCAGATCATGTAGCTTTAGAATAGGTTATTTAGATTCAGTTCATGTAGTTGCATGACAACGTATATACTTTCAGTTCAGGTCAGTATGTCATTAGGTTGCATACCAAGACAGTAGTTCAGGTCACGTTAGAAATCATGTCATGTAGTTCTTGTCATCTCATGTTCATGTTCATATATTTCAGGTCATGTTAGCCATTCAGGTTTCAGGAGTCAGTTTTAAGTTCATGTAGATCATGGAAGATTCATGCACGTTCAGTTCATGTTTTCTCAAGCATGTCATGATAGCTCATGTCATGTTAGAAAGTTATGTAGTTCATGTCAGCCACAAGTTAGGTTTAGGATAACAGTCCAGGTTGCCATGTTCAGTTTCAACCAGTTTATAGTTTAGTTGTCACTCCATATTCCTAGTTTCCAGTCATGTTATTGATTCTCAGCTCATTGTTTAGGTTTTTGTATTTTAGCTTTCCAGCTCTCTCTATGTTCTTTTCTTCAGTTTCTCTATGTTTTTTTTATTATTGTAGTTTTTATTTAGCACTCCAGTATTCACTCACTAGGTCTTTCAAACGATCTGACCCACCATACTCCAGTTGTTTTGTATATTACGAGATCATGGATACTGAGGACAGGCTTTGGAGAAGACGAGACCCAACTGTAATAATTACTCACCACGGTCTTCAAGTCAGAGTCGGGCCTAGTAGTTATTGTTGAGTTTGGCCATAAGGCCTTTTATGTGTACATATGTTGTATGGTTTACAGTTATGAGTTTGTATATGTATGATTATGAATACAAGTTTATATTTCTGATATGTATTCAAGTTATACAATTATGTTCAGCATGTTAGCATATTCATGATCATGTTTTCATTACAGTCATGCGTATAGTAAGTCAGTTAGTAAGTCAGTGAGTGCATGTCAGAGGTTCAGGTGATGGCTAGTTCAATTCCAACCGATCATATGCCCAGATTTTTCGAGGTGTGACAAGTTGGTATCAGAGAAGAGGTTTAGGTATAATGAGTGTTACGACTACATCGATAGAAAGCATAGCCCATGTCATTACCATGTCGTATCCATATGCACCTCAGGTCAAGCCCAATGGAAATATGATATACCTATAGGAAACGACTTTCCTTAGCGCGGCGGAAGTTTCTTGTGGTGGCACCGGGTCCGGTATGGATCTTCAAAATTTTCTTTGCCTTCTCCCTTTGTTGTAGTGGCCGAGATCAATCCTTTTGTGTCTAACGCTTGGATCAACCACTCAATCTTCCGAACTATGACTCGAAACCAACAAACCAAAGTATGGGCTTCACTGACAAAGATCAAACCTCTAAACTATTTAGAGAATGAAGATGTCACAATGGTATTTGGCTTTTGAAATTTCAAACACTCTCACAACAATTGTGAATGCTTTAACTCTCTCTATTTTCTCTCAAATTTTTTTCTCACAATACTTGTGTGAATGAATGCAAAATGTTAACCTTAAGAAGTGAAAGAAATGGTAGAGATTATATTCTCTTACACAAGCCAACTAACCTTGTCATTAAGCATCTAATGCTTTCTTGCAATGGCCAACACAAAAATGTTAATGCCATACCAAAGCATAAGAAATGATAAGCTAAAGACAAAGACTTTGTCATTAAGCATCTAATGCTTTCTTTCAATGGCAAACACATAAATATGGAGGCCATACCAAAGCATAAGAATGGATTAGGTAATGACAAAACTATTAGGTGTATACAAGCCACCTAATATACATAAAAAATTGGAGAGCATGGCAAGCCATATGGCTTTGTCTCCTACGGTAAATAAAAATCATTATCTCAATAATGATTAAATTACCTTAAATTATGTTGTAGTAATTATCTCATAATTATTACTAACTTGATTATCTCATAATCAAGACTTGATTATCTCATAATCAAAGAATTTTAGAAAACATTAAGTTAAACTAATTTAACATAGTTTTCATTTTTGACAATAAATATTATTAATCTCATTAATAATATATAAATATAATGTGAGCATATTATTAGACATTCTAATCATATTAGGTTTTCTACAGTTAATCGAGCTAGCACGGGGACCAAATAGACCTACGGTTCCGAGCTCCAATAATTCCGAAATATTAATTCCAATAATTCCGAAATATTAATTAAACTCTTTAATCAAATATTATGAATTATTAACTCCGCGTTATTCCACTAAAAACTCGAAGTTGAACTCCAGTTACCGTAGATGGATAAAATAAACCGAACAACTTCGGTGTCCATCGATATAGTCATTACATATGGATATAGCCATTCACGAATATCTCATAAATAAAGCTGGGTCAAAAGTCTGTTAACCCCACTAAATATTTTATCTCTTAAACACCATTGATTTTGTAATGAACAATTAATTCATAACAATTATGAATATAAAACTTTCTATTCGCAACAGAAAAGTTGAGCGCTCAAATTGTTCAAGTCCCGAATCAACTCTTAAAATAGATACTCTTATGCTTCTCGTAAGAATGAGTGAATTCCATATCTATGTAAAACGTTCCCAGCTACACAACAAACCATATCCCCAAAATACGTAGTTATTGGCCGAGAATACAACACCAACTTCACCATAGTAAATCAAAGGACATAGCATGTCATGCAGGAGTTTGTAGTACACTCAGGATTAAGATCGAATCCATATATGACCATCTATTAGATAAAATGAATTTATTCGATTAACGAATATTAAAAGAAATTCGTATTTATCAGAGTCCAGTCCTATATGATCTCATCATACAAGGTGCCTCAATTCCCATGTCACTATATGAACGATCCCGGATCAAGGTCGTCATACAAGTATAGAATGGACCGCAACTATAGATAAATCACAAACAAAGTACCCTCTGTGTTTGCTCTCTATGGACTATTTAGATTACTAACTTTAGACTTAAATCCTCTTGTGCATCGAACATACACTAACTCTGAAGGTATAATATTAATCAAGGTAAACAAGACAATTGGACAATATGCGATATAAATCAAACAACTTTGATAAAATGAATAATGAATTTATTATTATTACAATAATCAATTCCGTTTACAATACATGAAGCTTTATGACATAAATCCCAACAAACTCCCACTTGAACTAGAGTAAATGAGACATGTCATGTTATCATATGCCCTTTAGGTTACCTTCAAACACTTTAGCCGATAAGGTCTTTGCAAACGGATCGTCCATGTTGTCTGCGGATGGAATCTGCGTGACAGCGACATCTCCTCTCTGCACCATCTCCCTGATGAGGTGATATTTCCTCTCAATATGCTTACCCCTCTTGTGGCTTCGTGGTTCTTTGGAGTTCGCCATTGCACCACTATTATCACAATAAAGTGTGAGCGGTTTATCCATATTATCAACGTATAACACAAGAAAAACCACATTACCATCAATGATCGGCTTGTAGACACAAGGCTCATCGATGTTCTACTCAAAGTTATCAGACTTGATCGTAGTATCAAATCTTATGTTCCAAGATCTAGATGTTTGCTTAAGTCCATAAATGGACCTTTGCAACTTGCAAACTTTTTGCTCTTGACCTTGGGTAATGAACCCCTCTGGTTGTACCATATAGATACTTTCATCAAGATTGCCATTCAAGAATGCAGTCTTAACGTCCATTTGCCAAATCTCATAGTCATAATATGCGGCAATGAAAAAAGAATCCTGATGGATTTAAGCATGACCACTGGCGAGAAAGTTTCTTCATAGTCAACTCTCTATTTCTGGGTATAACCCTTTGCCACTAGCCTAGCCTTGAAAGTCTTTACTTTCCCATCTATTCCTCTTTTTCTCTTGTACATCCACTTGCAACCTATGGGTTTTACTCCATCAGGTTGGTCTATAAGTTCTCAAACTGAGTTAGAGTACATAGACTTCATCTCGAGGTTCATGGCTTTGAGCAATTCCTCTTTATCAGTATCTTCCATTACACTATGATAGGTCAATGGATCATCTATACCATCACAAGATGCAACAACTTGCACCTCACCATTTCCTAGATAACGTTCAGGTTGCCTTACAACCCTCCCACTACGTCTAGGTGGTATGGTATCCTGATAAACTTGCATCTGAATTTCAGATGTATAAGGTGTTATGTCTTTGTCAACATTTGACAATGGTGTACTGGTCATACCAGTAAGTAACTCCTCAAGTAAAACTTTACTTCGAGGTTTGAAATCTATCATATAGTCCTCCTCAAAAAATGTAGCATTTGTCGACACAAATACTTTATTATCCTCTAAACTATAAAAGAATCCACCCCTAGTTTCCTTAGGATAGCCTACAAATAGGCACACATGTGAACGTGGTTCCAACTTTATAGTCTTGTTCTTTAGCACATGTGTCGGACACCCTATATGTGGAAATGTCATAAACTAGCTTTACGACCATTCCACAACTATAAGGGAGTCTTAGAAACAGACTTAGAATGAACTACATTCAGGATATACATTTCAGTTTGCAATGCATACCCCAGAATGAACTAGGTTGAGTGATATAACAAAACATTGATCTCATCATATCTAGTAGGGTCTGATTTCTCCTTTCTGCAACACCATTTTATTGTGGTGTTCCAGGTGCTGTGAGCTGTGAAACAATTCCATGCTCAACGAAGAATTCCTCGAAATCTCTATCAAGGTATTCTCCTACATGATCTGATCGTAGAATTTTGATGCTTTTACCTAACTGGTTCTCAACCTCAGCACAATACTCTTTGAACTTTTCAAATATATCTGACTTGTGCTGCATTAGTTAAACATGCCCATATCTAGAATAATCATCAATAAAAGTAACGAAGTATTCAAAACCACCTCAGGCTTTTACATTCATCGGTCCGCAAACGTCCAAATGTATTAGCTCAAGTGTTTCTTTGACTTTTATCATTTTTCCAGTAAAAGGTCTCTTGGTCATTTTACCTTCTAGACAGGATTCGCAGACAGGTACAGTACCGAGTCTTAACTGATTTAAAACTTTGTTCTTAATTAGTTTATCTATCCCTTCAAGGTTAATAGGTATCATCATGAGAAATCTTTTTCCGTTTTATTTTAGATCTTTCAATATTAAACATTTCAGTATTAAGCAGTGATTCATTCATTAACAGCCTTAATACATATAGATTATTTTCGGAATTTCTCGTACATATATTTAATCCATTTCTACTAATAATAACTGACTTATTATTAAATGAAATAGAAAAACCATATTCCATAAATTTTGTTACAAAAATCAAATTCCTGCGAAAATCAGATTTATATAACACACCATTCAAACATAAATAACTCTTATTAAAATTCAAATTTGAAACTCCCACTGCTTTTACTGAAACATCATATGTTGTCCCAACTCTCATGGTAAAGCTACTTTCAGCAAGGTCCCTCCATGAGTCAAGTAGCTACAAAGAACAACAAACATGGTTAGTGGCACCAGAATCAACAATCCATATGGATTTACCATCCTCCACCAAAAGAGACTCAATGACAAGTAAATCGTATTTACCTGTATTCTTCTTCTCTTTAAGCTCAGCAAGGTATTTCGGACAAATCCATTTCTAATGCCCTTGTTATTCACAATGGAAACATTTTCCTTTGGCATTGGTTTCTTTAAAGCCTTTGTTGTTCTTATTTTTCATTGGTTTTGTCTTTGCCTTCCAATTGCCTTTCTTCTTCTTCTTTCCAGATTTAGAAGATTCGGAAACATTTGTCTTAGTATTGGACCTACGAGGACCATTCATAACAGACTCGTAATTGGTGAGCTCATTTAGCAGTTCAGTCAACATAAAAGTCAACTTATTCATAGAACAATTGCTTTTAAACTGCTGGAAACTCTTCGGAAGGGTTTCCATGATCATTGTCACCTGGCTTTTCACATTGATATGTGCACCATGGGTTTCAGCCATATTAAGATGAGACATCATCCTTAACACATGGTCTCGGACTGATGTGCCTTCCTTTATTCTAGCGGTCAATACAGAGACTATTGCCTCATGTTGTTGTCGGTCTGAAGGTTGCCCAAACATGTTATGTAATTGCTGCATAATCATTGATGCTATCCTCATAGGCTCATGCTTTGCAGCAAGAACCTCAGATATGGATGCTATCAAATAGCTATGGGCTTTCTCATCAGCTTTAATCCAATTATTATAGGCATTTCGTGCAGCTCTGCCAGCATTTGGTGCTGGCTCAGGAGGACATTCCTCTATTAGGACAAATTTAAGGTCTTCTCAGACCAAGATATCATTCATGTCACTTTTCCATTTAACATAATTATCTCCGGTTAATTTTTCTTGTTGTTTGAGAATTGAGATAATTGCATTCATTCGCCGCATATTAAAATTGTCAAACATTTAGGCATAAAGTTAAACATGATGCATGATCAATTTAAAATGAATTAGAAACCTAAAATAATTACTATGCCACGGTTATCTATCATCCCACAAATTAGTGCCGTCGTAGGGTAGGTCAAGTATTCGCATGATAGACTTAGACATTCTTAATTGATTAATATATCTGAAATAACTCTTATTCCTATATTAATCAACTACTGTTATTTTGATCAAGGAAACTTTGATTAACAACTTAATCATTCCTTTGTGAGTGTGACCCATTATTTCGGAACCCTTGGACTTAACTAGTGAAGTGCCACCGTATGGTAGGTCAAATCACCAAATACATCTAGAGTCCCTATCCTTTCGGAATCCAAACCTGATATTGACCCAAAAAGGACACCATCCGTAGGGGATGAAATCAAAGCCGTCTCGAGGCGTCTATTGAATCTCACGTTTCTGGATAACAATGGAGATCGCGGGATATATTGTGGTATACCCCTCTCACACTCACTATTTTGAAGTATAAGGTTTCTATCTCACTAGTATCTTATGAATCTTAGATTATGCTCGGCTAAAGTCATAACCTTATTAGTACTAGTTGATAATTTAGTGATTTAACCAATTTTAACTCTTAAAATTTTATTCACTAATTTCGATTAGTCTCTAATAACCAATAAACTTAATTAAACTAATTTAATCAATTTAACTCTTAAATTATTAGTCCACTATTAGGTTTTAAAATTTAGAATTCAACGAACGGACCAAATGTCATTAAACCATTTAATCGATAAAAGCACATTATTTATTCCAAAGGTACGTGGTATTGTATCCCGAGTGCATACCATATTACCGTCCATTCGGAACCGGCTATGGAATTTACATCCGGGTTTCCATCCGATATACCAAGGAAAATAATATACTCATAAGGTCCATTTGTTTCTAAAACTTGAATTCACAATTTTTAAACCTTTAAACCAATTAATCTTATTAATCCGTTTACATGCATCTCATATTCTTATTTAACTATTAAATTACATAAATCATATTTTATTACTAGAATATCATGCATATCTACGTGTTATGACATGTGAAAATGCAAGAGTAGGCACCCTAGGCTATATGACATGTTAATAAATAATTTAAAATATACATATATTCCTAGGTCTGGGCGTCGCGACGCGAACTGATGGGCGTCGCGACGCCCACAATTCCAGAAACTGGAATTGTGCCAGCTCTACATCGCGTCGCGACACGAGGGGACCTGCGTCGCGATACGCGAGGCAGAAGCAAACCAGTAGCTATTGGAATGCTTGCGTCGCGATGCACGAAGGTGCGCGTCGCGACGTACCTCTGTTTCCAAGGGCTGAATTTCATAAATCCATCACATTACAAATTGCGTTGACCGGGCTCTTATTTTTCTATACTAATCTAATTAGTACAATAAATCCAAGGCATCCCTTGGTCTTCAAATCTTGTTCCATGGAGTGTTGTTGAGTTCTTCGCGGAATTTCTCCGTCATAAGTCCTTCGCGGCATCGGCTCCTCCAAGTTACAAATAGGGTTACATAAATGACTTATTACAAAGGAAATGAACTTACTACACTTGAAAAAATATGCCCTTATGGTCTTAACTTACAACACTTGAAAGAATATGACCTTATGGTCTTACATTTCCAATGCTAAAAACAAGAGCCAGAAAAAATAACGATCAACGCAATACATTCATCACATGAATCAAAAGTAAACATTCATCACATGAACATTCAAACCATTAATCTCATGAATCTAATTGTGCCTACTCATCACAACATGTATTTTAATAATTTATATCTCATATAATTGTTAAGACTAAAATGAGAAGGGTTAAGAAAACTTTTCAACCTTAAGCTCTCGATGCCAATTGTAGGAAACGACTTCCTTAGCGCGGCGGAAGTTGCTTGTGGTGGCACCGGGTCCGGTATGGATCTTTAAAATTTTCTTTGCCTTCTCCCTTTGTTGTAGTAGCCGAGATCATTCCTTTGGGTTTTAACGCTTTCTTTCAATGGCAAATACATAAATGTGGAGGCCATACCAAAGTATAAGAATGGATTAGCTAATGACAAAACTATTAGGTGTATACAAGCCACCTAATAGAGATAATAAATTGGAGAGCATGGCAAGCCATATGGCTTTGTCTCCTAAAGTAAATAAAAATCACTATCTCAATAATGATTAAATTACCTTCAATTATGTTGTAGTAATTATCTCATAATTATTACTAACTTGATTATCTCATAATCAATACTTGATTATCTCATAATCAAAGAATTCTAGAAAACATAAAGTTAAACTAATTTAACATAGTTTTCATTTATGACAATAAATATTATTAATCTCATTAATAATATATATAATTATAATGTGAGTATATTATTAGACATTCTAATTATATTAGGTTTGCTACAGTTAATCGAGCTAGCACGATGACTAAATGGACCTACGGTTCCGAGCTCCAATAATTCCGAAATATTAATTAAACTCTTTAATCAAATATTACGAATTATTAACTCTGTGTTATTCCACTAAAAACTCGAAGTTGAACTCCTGTTACCGTAGATGGATAAAATAAACCGAACAACTTTGGTGTCCATCGATATAGTCATTACATATGGATATAGCCCTTCATGAATATCTGATAAATAGAGTCGGGTCAAAAGTCCATTAAACCCCACTAAATATTTTGTCTCTTAAGCACCATTGATTCTGTAATGAATAATTAATTCATAACAATTATGAATATAAAACTTTATATGCTCAATAGAAAAGTTGAGCGCTCAAATTATTCAAGTTCTGAATCAACTCTTAAAAGAGATACTCTTATGCTTCTCGTAAGAAGGACTGAATTTCATATCTATGTAAAACGTTCCCAGCTACACACCAAACTATATCCCCAAAATACGTAGTTATTGGACGGGAATGCAACACCAACTTCACCATAGTAAATCAAATGATATAGCCTGTCATGCAGGAGTTTGTAGTACACTCAGGATTAAGATCGAATCCATATATGACCATCAATTAGATAACATAAATTTCTTTAGTTAACGGATATTAAAATAAATTAGTATTTATGTAAGTCCGGTCCTATATGATCTCATCATACAAAGTGCATTCATTCGCATGTCACTACATGAACAATCTCGGATCAAGGTCGCCATACAAGTATAGAATGGACATCAGCTATAGATAAACCACAAATAAAGTAGCATCTTTGTTTGTTATCTATGGACTATTTAGATTACTAACTTCAGACTTAAATCCTCTTGTGCATCAAACATACATTAAGTCTGAAGGTACAATAGTAATCAAGGTAAACAAGACAATTGGACAATATGCGATATAAATCAAACAACTTTGATAAAATGAATAATGCATTTATTATTATTACAATAATCAATTCCGTTTACAATATATGAAGCTTTATGACATAAATCCCAACAAAACCATGAATTTACCTAGTTCTGAGAGTAACGTTAAGACATGTACTATAGTCATTTGCAAACACGCACATAAAAGTTCTATCTTTTGATACTGAGCACAAGAGTTACACATTCTCCATCCACCTACTAAGGCACCCCACTAGTTCCTATGAGCTCTAAAGTTCCATAGTTCTTGTATGCAACAACTAATCTTATACTTCTTTCTGTTCCTGTGGGATTGCTGAATCCTATATCTCAACATATCTCAGCTTAGAACATATTTTTAGGGGATGCTGAAATCTTCCTTTGAATAACCCAACGTGGCGTTTCCAGTATCTCAAGTCTCGTTGATAATGCACAGGTGCGCCTCATATTTCTTATATTGGAAAAGATACTACAAGATGATGTTTTTTTACTTAGAACTACATGCCTCTAGACATCCGATGGAGATGTGTCTAACTTCTATGTCTCCTTGCCTTGCTAATACTTTACCTGCACCTACTAGATTTTTTCCTCCCTTGCCCGAAATATGCCTCCATTATTATACTATTAACCCTTCAGAGTGGTGCAAACGCTAATACTGATGTCACCACTATTACAACCTATTTCAATCTGGGATGAATTATTAAGTTGTTGAAAACTTTCTAAATATGTGATTCGACTGGCAGTACTAGAGGTGGTTACATGTTCGATTCATGTTTGACCCTGAATACTTATTTTCATAAGTCTATTACATAGATCTGATGTAGAATTACTAGTTCTGAAACTATCACTGATAAGTCACAAGTAACATGAAATCGGGATATTGAAATAGAATTATTCAAATCCTTTTCTTTCAAAATACTTTATAAACATAATCAAAATATCATAAAAATATATAGATCACAAGTAACATGAAATCAAGATATTGAAATATCACATTATAAATTAAAATATCAAAATGGAGATATCTACTCACAGATTTTGATAGTTGACTTGGAAGCTTGCTACTAGATTGGTAACGATGCTGGCTCTTGTCATAAATCTATAATCAAATGAATCTGTTAGATTAATTGATGTGAAATAATTCATGCATATCAAGTAGGCTATGCAATGTATGAATACTTAAATTCATTATAAAATCAAGGTTTTAGAGACATTTATGAATTTTACGGGACTTCGTTTTTGGTTACGCAAATACGTAGGCGGAAACTAAAATTTTGTCTTGCAACTGAGAAATTTGATGCTTAATAGCTAACTTCGAAAATTTACAATAATTAATTGGGAACGAATCAGGGATTGAAATTTTAATAAAATGGACTTTAATGTGTCTAGTTTATCTATATTTTTACGGATTTTGATTTCAATTAGCGGAACTCAAGTTACAAACTGATCTTTAAGGGCCGTTCAGACAGAAAAACTGGATGTAGTGACTGCCGAGTGACTAACTTCAAAAATTCAGTTTGGCCTCATCTTAAGTCCAAAAATTCTGATTTTTGGATATATTACTCTTCTATGTGTCTAGTTTATTCAAAAATTTTAAGGTTCATCAACCGGACATCAGAATTTTAACTTATAGATGAATTATCATAGCCTGTCCAGAAAATTATTTCAGGCCAACTTCACTGCCTTGTTGGATAATATGACCCATAGCGTCACTATTTGCACAGAACATTGTGTTGCTGTAGCAAATTAACTATGTAACAAGGAAATTACACTCTCGTCATTTGTGATTAGATCACCATAGATATATAAATGAAGAGAGGTCCCTATGATTAGTTCCTGGATTGAGATGATATGAGACAGTATCAGTCCACGAAGGATTAATCATTAAATATCCCTAGCCGTAGTATTATCGAGACTGGACATCGATAATGCGGAATAGGCTAGTATTGCACTTGTGCGCGTTGTGAGGGCACAACGGCATAGTTCTCATATATATAAGTATTGGATACTTGTGCAAGTGCGATAGGAGGTCGTGTTTCACCGATGGTACGGGAAACAGCTTCGCTCTGGATAGACCCTTCGGAATCCCATTGGTATTATGACTAGGTGTCTATGGGAGGCCGAAATCAAGGTAGGTGTGTATAGTCTTAACCTGAGACTTACATCGCTAATACTTACGACAATCGGTAAACTTTGGTTTTGGTGGTGGGGGATCTTAACTGGTTCTGTGTTCACCTCTTCTGGGTTTATCAGAGAATCGTAGTGTATTGGATGTGATGTCAAGACGGAAGTGTCACTCCAGTCATAATGGAGATGATGTCACGCAGGATACGGTATTAGTGCTCTTCAGTGATGCGCATCCAATCGTGATATTATGACCAGGTCATGAATATCCGATTATAGAGACTAGTTACCAGACATCCGATATGTGTTTCGGACGGGGCAGACACTTATCCAGCCCCAGCCCTAGCACGTGACTATCCGATACTGGACCGATATGCACAATACATTAGTATACTACGCTTGATACAGATCTTAATATTCTTAAATGGATATGTCCGGAGAATTGGGTAGACTTGGTGCTTTGCTAGGAGTCGACCTTGTCTCGTAAATCGGTAGAACGTAGTACTTGGTACGTACGTGATTCGGATACTCCGACGACCGTATTTACTGCCAGATTATCCGGGGATCTCATGGGTCGCTTCCCGATAATCCACCGATGACGCACAACTCGCACTCTTGAATAATCTGGGATTATACAGAAGAGAGAGAAAATTAATCTAGGATTAATAACGGAGATATTTTATCCGGGATAAAATATCGTCTAAAGAGAGAGAACGATCAATTTGGAATTGATCGATGAATTAATATATTCGATATATTAAATGAAATTAGATTTCGACGCGGAATTAAAATTAGATTTTAATTCGGGCAAACGAGTTAATTTAGAATTAATTCGTTAGCGACGTAAATAATAATTTCGCTAGGCGCAATTATTTATTTAAATTCGATTGAATTAACGTCGCGACGTAAGCTCGGTATTTCGGAAATATCGAACCCGAACGCGTGAGTGCACGTGGGCCCACTTTCATTTGGAAACGTGTGGGGCCCACATGACACATGTCATTCTAATGCATTGCATGTAGATTGTGTACATTGCACTCAATGTCATTGCATGGAGTTTGAGTGTTTGACACTCTAAGCCATTGCATGTTTTGTGTCATAAATTTATTATTAATTTAATAAATATTATGGCATAAATATAAATTGATTTTTGGTAAATCATTTTAACTTAATACACAATTTCATCTCTCTCAAAAACTCTCTCCTCTCTCACGCAAATTGCTCACTGGTTTTGAACCAGTTTGGGCGTGAATAAGGGAAGCAAGGGTTGGGTTTTCATGGTGAAAACCGCAAGTGCTAGCACACTACGAGTCTTGCGAAGGTGGTAGGGAGGTTCACCCATGAGCCGGGATCCATCGGACGAAGCTCGGAGCTCCGTTTCTTCACTCAATTTTCTGTTATTGTAGGACAGTGGACTGTTGCAGTGGTGAGATCAAGGCAGTGCGTTTTTGGGCTTGAATCGTCTCCAAATCGACATAACCGATCAATGTGAGTATTCCGCTACCTCCGTTGGTGTGTTCACACATTATTTCATGTCTTGATTTGATCTTGGGACCTTAGAATAAACCAACATGCCTAACTTCCTTATTTTATCGTGTTACTTAATACCTTCGATTTGGTAACCCCGACAGAATTTTCACTATTATAAACACTCTTTATTACACACAAAATATGTTTACTTTCTTAATTTATTATGAGTATGGTATTTTGTCGAATACTTGGTGTGCAAAATGTCAAATTCACCATTCTCCCATTTACATATTCATTACATCACAACATAAAATCATTCAAACATAAAGCTACTACCAAATCAAACATCAACCCTAATACATAGAGTTCGACCATACTGCTTAAGGTCCCTTATCCAAAATTCAACCAATCAACATACCCAACAATCCAATACCATAGCATCATAAACAAAGGTCATCACACACCCAAACTTAAAAAAAATCAAACTAACCCATTTCATCCCTTATGAATTTTAAACAAATCAAAGCTTAGCCCATGCAAATAAAACTATCAAATGCACAAATAAATTCCCTAGCAAGCTTGGTCTTGCAAATTGAAGCATACTTAAACTTGGATAGCCATAAAAACTATAAGAAAATTAACTTTTAGTGGTGAAAATTTTCGTCACTAAAAGTTATAATTTCGCCATTAGTGGCGAAATCAATTTCGCCACTAAAAGTGCACTTTTAGTGATAAAATCAAATTACTTTTAGTGGCGAAATTCTTTTCACCACTGAAGGTAGGTACATACTAAAAGTATACTATTAGTGACAAAATTATATTTCAAAAGCTGTTTACACCATATGATATTTTGTATTGTAAAATAATACAAAAAATAAATTTTAATACATTAATATATGTAAATAGAATATTTGTATTTACAAGCAAAAAAATATATTATTTTCCAACAGATAAATGATCAACTAGTTACAATTCAAAAATCAAAAGTTATTGGTTTCGTCTCATATCTAAATTTTCATTCTACTCAAACTACAAAAAAGACTTTGAATATATTGTGAAACGAAACCATTCATCGAATGAACTCGCTTCTCATTTGTCCACTACTTTTTCAACGAACAAAATAATTACCTGTATTTGTATGAAAATAATTATATCAGTGTATATTAATCTTATATCAATAGATAAACAAAAACTAATTATATGTTAAAAAAAATTAAAACCAAAGAAATGAGAAAAATTCAAAAAATAAAATTTAAGTTAACTTGAGTTGATATTTTGAAATGGAATTTCAGATCACCTGATATTATTGAAATATATCTGGAACAAAAATCATAGAACTGTTTTCGAAACATATCATCTGAAATCGATTCTATGTGATTTCAGTCTTTTCTTCCTATCTTCACCATCCTGAGGTTAAGTTAAAAAAAAAATTTACAACCAAACAACTTTACTTTGCAATCTTAAAATTTGGTATCAACTCACTTTTCTCTGTAAAGTTATCATTGGAGTTGATCCTGCAACTGCTCCATTCAAAGCCTTTTGATCTGTATAATATAAATGTAAATTCTGAAATAATAGTATTATAGGCATCACAAATATATTTAATTAAAAAACAAGTATGTGCGACTCACGTTGCTCTCCACGCATATGAGACATATATTCTTGTGCGTCGTTCACCGTAATATTACATATCAAGCAAGTGTACAACTCCTACAAATATGACAATCAAATATGTTTAAAAATAATTTTCGCCATTTTATTAATCAAAACATAACTTACAATATCCATTGAGTTGGACCAGTGGGTATTCTATATATGGGATACCTACATTAAGAATAGCATGCCAACTCTCAGATTAAAGATGAAAACTCAGATGAACCATAAACGTAACTTCGTATAGAAACTAAGATAAAAAAAATTATACCATGCCACAGATATCCAGCTTAAAGGTAACAAATCACGGCTCCTGTACGTTCTCAGTTCTGGAAATCGAGATGCAAGAATTCCAATCTGTAGGGTTCCAAGGCTTTAGTCTTTTTTTCATGAATAAGGGAAAACTGCAAGCTAAATACATAATCTATGAAAAAAATGCACTTGCCTTGTCAGCTAAAGGTTCACAGACTAAATGGAGGATCACGCTCCCAGTATTCAAATATAGGCTGGCCTGGAGGATTGGGAATCTCACTTTCTTCACTAATGAACCCACAAAGGGTTTACTTCTCAGCGAGAGCCTACTCAAATTTTGGATATTTGCATCTGCTATGTTCTGTTGACTCCAAGTCCCTTGAACAAAAGCATTGATTTGCCTCTCTGCCCCATTGTTACTGCTGCCATCACTACTTATCTCCCTGGAGGATTCACCATCACTCTCCTCACCAGGTCTCCTGTCAAAAGAAATGAAATTCCAATAGAAAAAACATAAGAGTATTGTTTAAAGTCATAGGTGAAACCAAGGCGATATAAATTATGTCAAAAAGTAATAGATCACAAAAACATATGGTCCATCTGGACATGATAGTTATTACAACACCACCATTTTGTTGAAATTCATGGGTCTAACTTATCCCAAAAGCTAGCTTAAAAGTTAAGGTTGCCTTGACCTTATATTCTTAGGCCAAGAACAACCATCAATCAATGTGATATTTTTCCTCAACACTCCCCAGTCACAAGCATGCTTGTCTTTATGCTCAGTCCTTATCAAGTGCTAAGGTAGTGTGGCCTTATAGGCCCACTCCTATTGAATTTGGATCTGATATCATGTTGAAATTCATGTCTAACTCAACTCAAAAACTAACTTGAGAGTTGAGGGTTACCTTAACCTTATATTCTTATTCCAATATCAATTCTCAGCTGATGTAAGATATTTTTCATCAATATATAGTTGTTTTTAGCAAGATGAGTAAACCCATGAAACTCACCACTTCCTATATTTATGAGTTCATTTTAATCTGATTCTAGAAATCTAACTCTACATCATGAAGCCTATACAACTAGCTAAGACAGCATGAACATCCATCAGTTCCAACAAAAACAATGGGCTGCTTCAATGGCTAAACAAAATAGTCTGGGATTTCAGCTCTTTGCAGACTAATAGAAAATTATAAGATGCCAGAAACAAAGCTATGGTTATTGCTTATTAATATTTAATAATGCAATGTTTAATCAAATCACATCAAAAAAAATATCAATTGGAAGCAAAAACCAGTAACTAAAAGAGAACTCCGATAACTGTGAACTTCTGGGGCAATGTCTCACCTCAGCCTGGGGGAAGGTTTCAATGGGTCTATATACAACTGAATGTCAGATAAGTATGGAAGACTCATACCCATCCAACAAAAGAGGAACTCCTGCTCCATAAGCACTTCATTCCTTAAATGATTCCCACAAATCCCCAAGTTCAAAGTATGGACGAAATTCTGTTTCATGGCTTCTCCATCTCCTCACACTTGTCTTTAACAAATTCCAAGACCGTATTTTTTTCCAACATTCTCAAAAACCTAAACTTTCATCGTTTACACTAATAAAGCTAATAGCAATTACAACAGAGCACAAAATTAACCAAAAAAATCAAAAATTGCTACAATTCCAATAACAACAACAATAAAATATATTTTTTGGTCAATCACCTTAGGCAGATACTGAGTGCTCATAATAGTCAAGTCATCAGATAACATCTCATCTGCAGGGACATCGGAGTGACCCCTTGCAGCCTAGCCAACTGTTTTTTGCCCCTCATCTTGTGAATCTAACCTATCATCCTTTTCATTTGATGAATTATCATCAGACCCTTTCATATTTTTATTTTCAGACTTCGAATCCTACCCAGAATCAGACCCACCAGTGTAGGAGCCCATAGGCTGGCAGTCCTTCCAAAAAGTAGAACCCCATCCCCCTGCTAGGCCTGTTGGGGCGTCAAACCAACAAAATACCAAAATTTCACACCCACAGAACCCAAAATAAAGAAACATAATAATCAACAACAGAACCGAATTTCTGCATTTCAACATCTGAACAAAGCGTAAAAATCAAAAGATAACACCCTAACCAGCCACAGACCAAAAATTCTGCAGTTGTAACACCATCACACCAAAAAAAATATATCACAAGACCGAATTTTTTTTGAAGTACACCATCTACAAATTACAAAATCACATTGATGCGGACATAGCTCATGGCGACGTAAAGGCTACCAACTTCACAAAATCACCAGAAGAGAATAAATTTTCAGGAAGCATCGCTAAAATCACAATTTCACAAATCCAACACCATCCCAATTGACAAAATTAGCAAAAATACCAAAAATCCAAATAAGTTAAAATTAAAAATAATAATAAAAAAAACGCTTACCTTCTCTGGAAAGGGCGCCGTACTTCCCTCTTCTTCTTGACTGGCAGCCTTTCGAAATCGCTTCGAAAGGCTGAGTTTCGCTTCGAAAGTTTGGGTTTTGAAAGGTTGGGCTTCGAAAGTGGTGAGGGAACAGTTGAAATGGATTAGGGTTTCGTTTTGATGAAGAAAAAATGGAGGATTAGGGTTTGTTAATGGAGGATTAGGGTTTGTTAATATGTTTGGGTTTACAAAAATCATTTTGGAAGGTCTGTAAATGATGAAATAAAGAGGCAGGGAAATGGGAATGTGGATGACATTTTGTAGTTTCAATTTTTCCCCATTTAAAGTTATTATTTCGCCACTGAAAAATTAAATTTTTAATGGCAAAATCAGACTTCCTCACTAAATTTTCGCTACAAAAAAATCATTTTTCTTAGAGTGAAATTCGAAAATACGGAAAAAATTAATACCAAACAATTACAATTATAAGAGAGAGGAGTTAGAGACTTGTATGATTTGGAGAAGGCTTGTGAACAACCATTACTTCTCTTGTTTTTTTGGTGTAAGGAGAGAGCAAAAGAAATTGTGTGTGTATCTCTCTAGAGAGATCGTGAGAATGGTTGAGAGTGATGATGAATAAGAGTGGTTTTTATAATAAGGGGTAGATTTTTAGAAATAAAATAATAATTTATAATTGTCACATGTTAAAAATGAGGGACAAATTCATAATTGCATAGTACCTCTAGTAAAATATGCATTTTTGACTAGGTTCTGATCCAAATTTGGAAAAATATTCAACATAAAAGTTGTAGGTCTCGGACTAATATTTCTGAACATATTTAGAACATAAAAATCGGACATTGTTAGCTCAAGTTATGGCCAAAATACTAAACGTTATCTGATACACAATAAAAAATAATTACGTACTGGAACTGAAAATGATTTTTCGAATGTCCGAAAAATAATTTCGCAAGTAAATTCACATTCATGTGTGATTTTAAATCACATATTACGTCACACATGGTAAAATGGTCGTCAGATTTTACGCCGAAATTATCGGGTGTTATAGTATAAAGACAATGTAAAGTATGGAACGATGTCTAAAATGTTTTCTGATAAATAACCAAATTTATATAAATGTTTATATATATGTTCTATTTTAAAATTATTCTTGCTTTTATGGTACATGTGTGGTTACTTACTGAATTTCATAACTCACACCAAATCAGTTTGTTAGTATTGCAGGTTGGCAACCAGATCAGCCAGCCACACAAGTCTTTGGAAAGTTATACTCGAGATGACGAAATCATCCAAGTTGCAGTCACTTACTCTAGAGTCTTGGGGAATATATATGTGTATAGAAGTTTATTATTATTTTTTTTTATGTTTTGAGTCGTGCTGTGAACCCTCTTTTGTATGTGTATAAATAAGAGATTTGGTTTGTATGTTTAGTTTTAGGCACGAAGCCTTAGTATTGATGATGAGTATTTGATATGACTTGCGTAGGGACCAGAGGTCCTTTTGCATGTTAGTGTCTATTGCAGGTCGTGTTTTGGTGTTGGATTGTGTTCCAGGTTATGAAATTTTAGGGTGCGTCATGTTCGATTTTCGTTAGTTTTGAGGCTCAAGGAGATGGGTTCTTTTTGTCTCCTGCCAGAAGCGTCCTGCCCTCGGTGGGATGTTACAAAAGTGGTATCAGAGCAAAAGGTTTAGATGTCGGTGACTGCAGCTATAGGGTATCCGATCGTCTGAGTAAGTTTTATGTTATGTATAGACCATATAGGTTTTATGTTTGTAACTTGATTTCATTCCTTTTGTTTTATGATATGATATGCTATGATTTTGATTTGATATGAGTAAGGTCTCTTTGATGTATATGATTTGGCGTGATATGATATGGTTTGCATTCGTTACGAACTGAATGAATCATATGTGATTTGACATGATATGATTTGATGCGTTTTGATGTTATATGAATGGGTTTGTTATGGATTTAATGATTTCATGTGATTTGATGTGATTGAATTGACATGCTTTGAATCGATTATGATCGGATATGTTTGAAATTTGCCGAATATATATGGGTTTTGATAGGATTTTGTTTTGGCATGGTTGAAATTCATTTGATGTATAGCTTTTGATTTGATTCAGTATTGACTTTGTTGGGCATGAAATGGTTGCTTAGATTTGGTTTGGTTTGACTTGGATTGATTATGGTGAGTTGCGGTATGTTCCGTATGGAATGTGTAACCTTTGACGACGTATAGAGTAAGATAGCTTTTAGATATGGATAAGATAGCTTTCGTATGTGTGTATGGTTTCGAATGATCAGATATAAGGATGGAGAAATTTCGAAAACGGAATTTTTATTAGGATGGGTGAATGTAAATATCCCGAATTTTTGGAACAATTTTGAAGGTTTTCTGATCGAAGTTTAGGTCTCGGAATGACATGATGTTGGAGAATAAGAGGTTAAACATTGAAAAATATATTGGAATGTTTTAAAGTGTCTAATGATTGATTTTCATTAAATTTGGGGTGGAAGAATATAAAAAATATAAACAAACAAAAATATGTAAAGGGACCACCTTAAATGCAAAGATGGAGGTGCAGTGAGGATTGAGGAACCACGTTGAAATGCGTAACCTATCAATGTCCAGCTGCATGCACCACAGTTTGCATGCAATTTGTTCATATCTCTCTAGCAACGCGTGTCATCATCAGGATCACTTTCACCCTACCTAGATGATAAACCCCAACTAAAACGACTGCCTAAACTTGCATTTCTCTTGCTATTCCAAACACACGATCGAGGTCGTCGACTCGAGCAAAGTAGCAGTAGCGATAAAGCTTTAAGATCAGGTATAATAATTTATCTGTTTATGTTTAATTTGCGAGTCATTGATGTTGGTTTCTTTCATTTCATACAAATCATCGTCTTATTATTCTTTCTATGGAAATAGAAAACGCTTCTTCTTTCAAAGATGTTATGTCTTGTAATCGTCTTTATGTTTCTGCTTTCGATGAACTCACACCACCACTTGTATCAAATAATTTCTTAAATCAAATCAATCTAAAAGAAAGAAGGTCGTGACTAGCACGAAAAGTGTTAACTGGGTTCGAATCATGGAAATATAAGGCTGCATAAAAATTTAAAAAGAAAATTAAAAAAAAAAAGACGCTTTGTAGCTAACGGGAGTCTTATATACTGGTTGACCTTTAAATTAATCTAAAATAACTATAATTATGATCTTGAGAGATTGCATTTCTAAGCTAGATTTGGATTTTATTTGACAAACTCTGAACTTTAGTTAGTTAAATTTGGATAGATGGAAGACCCAGAGGCAGCCGAGGAATGGGATGATCAAGAGTACTCGTCACAAGAAGAGAGTGGTAAGTTGAGTTGGATTGTTAACAAGGGATTAAGCGTGGGAATGACGGTTCTGGTGACAGGTTTTGTAATATCTTCTGCGCCATTGGTTCTTCCTTCGCTCGTGGTTATCTCAGTTATTGGGTTTGCTTGTTCTGTCCCTTCTGGGCTCTTTTTGGCAACCTATGCTTGCACTGATAAGCTCATGAGTAAGTTGCTGGATTATGGAACACAGAGTAGTGATGAAGAAGCTGAAAATAGTGGAGACGAAGAGGGGCTTAAAGGACTTATTGATATGGGAAAGGAGGAGGAAGCGATAAAAAATGATGAAATTGATGGTGGGAAATCTTTGGAGGGTGATGAACATGAGCAAGCAGGTTTCCATATTCAAGATGCTCAAGAATTTAGGAAAAGTATTAATGAGAATGTCGAGGAAAAGGAGGAGGAAGCTGGAGGAATTGAGGTGAAGATTGAATCAATTAGAGTAGAGGAAGATAAACCGGTGACAGACGAAAGATGGGGTCAGCTTCCAGTAGATGAGGCGCATGCTGCTGTTATTGTTGACATTGCTGGTGATGAGGTAAGTGGCATAGCTATCGAAGAAGAAGGGGCACCAGAATTTGCAGTTACCAATTCAGTTATAGAATTACGTCAGAATGGAGACACCCAGGAAGATGAGGAATTGACAAGAGAGACTATGGGATTGCTAGAAAAAATCAGGGAGGAGGGTATGACTGATCATGGAGACGAGGAGAAGCAGAGTTTAGAAAAACCTTTTGGAGTTGCAGAGCAGGGAGACAGGAAAGTTGACGAAACTGGTATGCTATCTGAAAATAGAAATAATTATGGCAATGTCAGAATCGAGAAGCCTCTGAGAGAGATTGAACATAAAATTGATGAACCAAAAGGAAGTTTGACAGGGTCCGCTGATGTAGTACCAGAGGAGAGGAAACCAATAGAACCAATTGAAGGTTTGCTAAGAAAAAGAGATGGTGATAACATTTTGGAAGAAGAAAAATTAGAAGGCGTAAGAGTTGGAACAACAAATGCCAGCAGCGCTAGCAAGAAACCAAAGATAGAGAAGCCGTATGTGTTGGAAGAAGGAAGAGCAACTGAAAATATTACTAATAAAGTTCAACAAGATGATCAATTGAACAAGGAGAGGGAAATTGTGATCTTCACAAATGCAGATGCAAGAGAAATTGCTGATGAAAGTGGACTTGACTTGTACGATAATAAGAATAACAAAGACTTGCAGCAGTACTTGTATGCAAATCGTGACACTGAAGGTAAAATTCAAATTATATTTGCTCCTGATCCCAGTAAAAAAAAACTTTCTTGTGATGTTGAAGATAGTTTCCGAGTCCTTGATTGATGCATCCGCAGAAAATTAGAAATCTTCTAGTTATTAAAGCCTTGAGACTGCTGTTTTTATGCAGCTTCCTGTTTTTGCAGGAGGGTACGAATGCAATGGCAATGCTAGAAGTTCATCTTAGAAAGACCTGGGTATGGCTTCTGTTAGGAAACATAATTCCTAATATATTTACATGTTTGTCCTCTTAGGATCTAACCATACATGTATTACTAGTCTTAGATTTATTTACAAACTAATTGAAATAAATCTAAGTTAATTACAATACAATTACATACTTTTCTTCTTGTAAAGACCTCTTAATCAAATTTAATTGATTGGTTAACTCAATAAGCAAATGGTCTTATTTATAGGAGGGAAACCAAGTCACTATTAGCTCACATGCATGGATTACTATTAATCTTTGATTATTATTTAATCACATGCATTGATTACTATGTAATCACATGTATTTGGATGCATAATGACTTTCTCTAACCCTTCCAAAAATGTTACCATCATGGGTGTACCATATGTTCCCCACTTAACATTTTACTAATTGTTGTTACTTAACAACTCTTGTTGTTACTTAATTATTTTATTAACAACTCTTGTTGTTACTTAATAATTTCCAACATGAAATTATTACTAATCGTTGTTATTTAACAACACCAAATAATTCTCAATCAACAATTTCCAACATCTCCCACTCACACATGATGGGATCAACAATTTTTATTATCTCTACAAGAATAATTCATACTTTGCAATTGTGTCGTGCGACCAACATACTTCGAGAACTCAATTGCTATACATCTGTTAGGAATATATAGCTGCTCGAAAAATGGATAGAACCATAGTTGATTATGTATGCAGTATCCTCGATCATTTATTACATTAAAACTCTCTCGATCTCTTTTTGAATGTAATATTTATTTTGTATTCACAATCTTGTTTGATCACATAGAACAACATAATTGGTCGACCAGTGAATACAATCTAATGTGATATTACTCATATAATGATCTTTCTCCTTTCTTGAATCTCTCAACTTTGATTCAATTCGCTTTTCCAGAGATGTTCTTTCAGATCGAATCTCTCATGATCTTTCAGCAACACTCCAAGATAGTGATCACCAAATCAAAGTTTTAAGAAGCAGACAAGAGTCTAAAGGGTACAATGTGAGATTGAAATAATCTCAAGGGTCTCACACAATATCAAGACTGAGATCTTTACTTGTATTACCCTCAATAGTCGCAAATGTACACATGGTATGAAAACATGTGCTACGATATTCTCTCATTTCCCATGGAGCGCATGTCTCATAAAATACTCTACAAATTATAGTTCAGACAAACACAATGTCTAACTCATATCTGACATTAAGACAAGTAAGGTGAAACGAACTTATTCACCTTAGGTCATATCACAGAGAAAATGATCTCATAGCGACATTACTTAATTTTCAAGCTTGAGCTCTCTAAATTATCACTCAAATAATTAGCTTAAAAATTTGTCTCATCTCTCATTAACACAAAGTAATGGAGGCTATTGCCCGTGTGAGAGGGCCAATCATTCACTTGTCCGATATATTTCTCATACTAACTAATAGTATATTTGTTTAAACATGTATCAACATAATAACATGTAAGCATTGAACACAAATATCAATTAGTATTAACATTAGTAAACATTATTTGGGAAAAATACATATCATAATATGTAAGCACATTAACATCTATGCAATCCCTGAGTTTTTACTTGTCTAACAAAGACATCTCTAGGAACAGGCTTGGTCCATGGATCTGCTACCATTTCTTGCGTAGAAATGTACTTCATGTTTACCTCTTCTCGTGCAACTATGTATTTCACAAAGTTATATTTGGTATCTATATGTTTCGTTTTACAATGGAATTTTGGGTCTTTTGTGTAGGCTATCACTGCTTCACTACCACAGTTAACTAATAGTGGACCAGAAGCTTCATTTGGCATAACCAAATGATCCAAGAACCTTTTCAACCACACAGCCTCTTGTACTGCTGATGAAAAGGCCACAAATTCAGCCTCCATTGTGGATAAGGCTATACAAGACTGTTTCTTACTGCTCCATGAAATGGCACTATTGTTTAGCAAGAAAACAAAACCGGAGGTAGATTTTCTTTCATCTAAATCTCCTCCTCAGTCAGCATCAGTATAGCCTCTCAATTGCAGATCATTTCATTGATAACACAATGAGTAATCAGCTGTCCCTCTCAGATACCTAAATATTCTTTTAACTGCTTTCCAATGTGCTAGTCTTGGATTGGATTGGTATCTACTTACCATTCCAACAGCGAAACAGATATCAGGTTTTGTACATAACATTGCGTACATTAAAATTCCAACTGTATTTGCATAAGGAACTTTATTCTTCAAGACACAATCTAGGACTCAAAGCTTCAGTTCTTGTGATAGAAGTATCAATGGGTTTGCAAGCTTGCATTTGGAAGCGTTCAAGAATTTTCTTTATATATGACTCATGTGAAGGAGATAATAAATTCTTTGAACGATTTCTTGAGATCTTAACCCCAAGAATATATGCAGCTTCACCCATATCTTTCATCTTGAAGTTAGATGATAACCATTTTTGCTGTGTTTTACAAACTCCTTATCATTTCCGGCTATAAGTATATCATCCACGTACAAAGATAAGATAATGAACTTATCTTTATCTCTCTTGGTGTACACACAATGATCCTCGTCTATCATTGTGAAATCATTCGAAATGATTGTATTGTGGAATCGTATATACCATTGTCTAGACGATTTCTTGAGACCATATATAGACTTTAAAAGTCTACATACTTTCTCTTTTTCATTTTCTTTTATGAAACCTATTGGTTGTTCCATGTAGATTTCTTCATCAAGTTCTCCATTGAGAAAAGCAGTTTTTACATCAATTTGATGTAATTCTAGATCCATGATTGCTACTATAGCCAGAATCAAACGAATTGAGGTAAACCTTACAACGGGTGAAAAAGTCTCTTCGTAGTCAATTTCTTCATGTTGTGTATACCCTTTTGCTACAAGTCGTGCTTTATACCTTTCGATATTGCCATCGGCATTACGCTTTATTTTAAGAACCCATTTGTTCTTGATAGCTTTGCGTCCTTTGGGTAGATCAACCAATTTCCAAACTTGGTTGGACCTCATTGACTCTATTTCTTCTTTCATTGCTTTCATCCATTTTTCCTTAGCAGGACACTGAAGAGCCTCTTTTATGTTTCTAGGTTCTTCATCCTCTTGAGGTAGAATCATAAAGGTTTCTCCTTCGATATCAAAACGACGTCGAGGAATGCCTATACGATTACTACGTCGCAATTGTGATTCTAGTGGTGGAAGTAATTCCTCATTTTCCATATTATTCCCATTTGGATCGTGCACATTGCTCCCACTTGGATTATGTACATCACTCCCACTCGGATCACGTAAATGAGACTCGTGTGAAACTAATTCATCATTTTGAGATTCATGTGAAACAAATTCATCATGTTTTCTCAAATTTCTCTCATCACTCCCACTTGAATTAGGTAAACCCGAGTGTTCACCAATCATGTGATCCATGTGATCTTGAGTTTCATATAGAGATAAATCTTGACCTATCTCTCTCTGCTTAGGAAAATCATTTTCTAAAAATGTGATATCTCGTGATTCAAATTCTTTCACGCCTCAACTTTCATGTTCACCTATGCAAACATACATTTTTGATTGTTCAGAATATCTTATTAATATACATTTTTTCCTCTTGGGCATAACTTTCTATGTTCGTGAGAACGCACATGAATATAGACCGCACAACCCCAAAGTTTCAGAAAGTGAATATCTGGTTTGCGACCTGTCCATAACTCATATGGTATGGTGACAACAGATTTTGATGGCACTTGGTTAAGTACATATGTGGCAGTTAATAATGCATCACCCCAATAGGTTATAGGCAAATTTTCTTGTACCATCATAGACCTAACCATTTCAAGAAGAGTTCTATTTCTTCTTTCCGAAACACCATTTTGTTGAGGAGTAGCAGGAGTAGTCAACTGACGACTAATTCCTTTTTCATCACATAATTCTCTGAACTGATCAGATAAGTACTCACGACCACGGTTAGTGCGTAGTGCTTTAATTTTCTTGTCCAATTGATTTTCTGTTAAATTCAAAAATTTCTTAAAAAATTCTAATGCTTCAGATTTATGAGCAATCAAATAGACATAACCAAAGCGTGTAAAATCATCTATGAATGTGATGAAATAAGATGCTTCATGCCCTGCTCTGACATTCATTGGACCACAGATATCTGAATGGATTAATTGTAATGGATACTCTACTCTAGTCCCTTTTCCAAATGATTTTCTCGCAGTTTTTCCAGCCAAGCAATATTCACAGGTTGACAATTATACCTTCTCAATATTTCCCAGAAAGCCTTCTTTGGCTAATATGTTCATTCTTTGCTGGCCAATATGGCCAAGTCTAGCATGCCACATAGTTACATCCATATCATCACTGACTGATGAAGTAACAAACGAAAAACTGGATTTGTGATTAAAACATTCAACATTTAATACAATAAAACCATCCAGAAAATAACCAGAACCATAGTGTATTGTACCTAAGTACAAATCAACACCAAATTTATGGAAGTTCAAATTGAAACCTAAATTAACCAAAACCAACACAGAAACTAAATTTCGACGAATTTATGGAGCAAACAATACATCATGTAGTAGTAAACTTTTTCCACCATGCATGACTAACTTGCATGTTCCTATTCCTTTGACTTCAACCCGTGAGTTGTTGCCAACATATATCCACTTCACCCCAGGTGAAATTCGTCGAAATTCCATGAAGGCATCTCTATCCTTCGCTACATGGTATGTGGCTCATGAGTCTACAGTCCATAAAGGATTAGATTCAGTTAGAAAGATTGAACTTGAAACACATATTTAATTTAAATATGCACGAAAGGTATTCAGCTTTTTAGGCTCAGTGCAGTCACGATCAAAATGACTTTTCTTTCCACAGTTAAAAAATTTAACCTTTGTCATGTTTTTCTTTTTGGTAGGACGTTTTCCTTTCCCATATTGATTAGTTTTCTATTTCTTTTCTACCTTGGGAGAATTTTGTTCTTTTCCGAACTGGAACCCACCACCATGAAATTTTCTTTTCTTCTTGAAACCCCCAGGTTTGCTAGTTTCTGTCATATACACTTCAGTATTTGACTTAGCGGCCGCGAGTCGGTCGCTTTCTAATTCAAGGTGACGTTTAGCATCATCAAAGGTTTTGATGCTCTCATTGTAGGTCAAATGCATCTTCATATGCTCCCAGCTATTTGGAAGAGAACGAATGACCGCTTGGACTTTCTGTTCATCTGTAAGAATATGTCCAGCATCTGCCAGTTCAGTAATCATGTTTGACATTTGCCTCAAGTGTTTTGACATAGTAAACTCATGGCGTTTCTTGTATGTGTCAAACTTGATTGTCAAGGACCTGAGTTTGGTTATTGATGTACTACTAAACTTTTCAGCTAGTGTGGACCACATGTCCTTAGCCATGTCATATTTCCTGAACTCTTTCATTAGGTCATTATCCATACTGTTTAGCAACGTAATGCGGGCAATTGAATTCTTTTTCTTCCAAGCTTCATAAGCCTCTCGGTCTCATCTGTGTTGGGCCGTAGTGCCCTGTTCAGGTTCATCCATGCTCATTTTCAGGGTTTCAATAACCTCTTGTTCTTCTAGCACATATTAGATTTTCATGCTCCAAATTTCATAATTATCGCCATTCAGTTTCTCACCTTTGTCGAGTTCAGTAATAATGTTCTTTGTTGCGGAAGCCATATTAAAAAACACAAAGTTTCTACAGACATTCATGCACAATTGTTAATACTTTTGTTTATTTTATCATGAAACGAATTCTGTTTAATAAAATTCTTCAATGGGGTTAGAGTCAAAAGGCCACTATGTGTCCAATCATCATCCAATTACCCAATGTAAAAATATTATCAACATAATCAATCATGTAAAATCATTCTCTAAAAAATTACATAAATTTTTAGAACATTTTAATCATGCGACAAATAATGTACATGACACTCATTTATTTAATTACATAAATTAAATTCAACATAAAACATCAATGCATATAAATACCATATTTACATGCCGTGAAATAACAAACAGTTACACACATAAACATTAACACAATTTTATCATAGAAAAAACTAATATATAACACTTAGAACTTTTCCGGTTCTAGAGTTCCAACGAATAAATGTCTTAGGATAAGAATCCTTAAATTCTTATGGTAACTCGTAATTGATCTTGGACAACCATGGGAAACCTATAGAAAATTTAGGATCCTTACAAAGTTTCCGTGACATCAAAGGAAAAATTGTATTATTTGTCTTATATTGGAGATACTCAATAGCTAACCTCTCAATGGCTATGTTATACTGAACACGTAGTTCTTCCGTATGAGTTACTAATTTCCAAATATTAGTAAGCCTTTTTTGCCATATTTCCGGGAGAGTATTTCGTAGCAATCTGAGTCTGTTCGGTTGTCCTATCCAATTGCCTTCCCATATAGATTCTTGTAACATGTTATTAAAAGTGATGATATGTGAAATCATATCATCGCCTTCTCTCATCCGATACTTATCCAAATCCAGCAACATGTCTTTTAATTTTTCACTGTGCGCGGATGTCATAACCCTTTTTGCAGTTTTTTGAATAATCGGCATGATTTTTCTGTAACAAATACAAGGAAAAATCAATATAATGAAACACAAAGTTACATTAACTAAAATAAACATCACCAAGATATTCATTTACATAAACACAAATTTTATATGATAAAACAAATTTATCATAGCCGATTAATACAATATGTAAAAAGGATTAGCCATTTAATCATGACAGATCGGAATTACCGAAGCAAACCGATACAGACATGACCAACACGAGCCAACACATATGTCCACGCGCCATTCACGCGCCACAGAAGTGGCTCACGTGCCTCCATACGCCGGCCACGGGCTCCTACTCGCCCTCACGTGCTTTCACGCGCCGGCCAGACTCGGCAGAGTCACACGCGCGGACGACATGTCGTCCGCTTGTTCTGTGGCCGTATGACATGTCGTTTAGATTTTATACTGTCAGCGGACTTGTCGGTTGAAATATTTTGGACGACATGTCGTCCTTCTCGGTGTTATGCGTACGACTTGTCGTACATATACCGGATGACATGTCGTCTGTAAAGAAGGAACATGTACGACTTGTCGTACAGAAGCCGAACGACTTGTCGTCCTCTTCTCTAAATATCGATGACATGTAGTACATCTATTCTGGGATTGTTTTCTAAGTTAAGACAGATTCGTCTAGCCAACTTCTAGGGTCCATATCTTTCTCAATTTTAATCTGAATTAAGCAAATGATATACCAAATTGAAGATCTCATGACCTAGTTTTCAAAACATATTTGAACATGCGATTATCAATTTTCCACAGAGAGTTATTATAGACCAAAGTTGGAAGAAAATCATTCTTGTAAAAACAAAAACCAGAAGCATTTTCAACATTTTTCATGCATGTTCATGCAATTTTTGTGTAATCTAACTAGAATACATGAACTTGGCTCTGATACCAATGTTAGGAAACATAATTCCTAATATATTTACATGTTTGTCCTATTAGGATCTAACCATACATGTATTACTAGTCCTAGATTTATTTACAAACTAATTGAAATAAATCTAAGTTAATCACAACACAATTGCATACCTTTCTTCTTGTAGAGACCTCTTAATCAAACTTAATTGATTGATTAACTCAATAAGCAAATGGTCTTATTTATAGGAGGGAAACCAAGTCACTATTAGCTCACATGCATGGATTACTATTAATCTTTGATTATTATTTAATCACATGCATTGATTACTATGTAATCACATGTATTTGGATGCATAATGACTTTCTCTAACCCTTCCAAAAATGTTACCATCATGGGTGTACTATATGTTCTCCACTTAACATTTACTAATTGTTGTTACTTAACAACTCTTGTTGTTACTTAATTATTTGATTAACAACTCTTGTTGTTACTTAATAATTTCCAACATGAAATTATTACTAATCGTTGTTATTTAACAACACCAAATAATTCCCAATCAACAATTTCCAACAGCTTCCATTGGAATTTAATGTGTGTTTTCTGGATCATTGTATTAACTTAATTATTTATAGTCACTCTTGTCTGAGTTATTTTGAATCTTTATCATCTCCTGTAATAAATTATGTCATGCAGAGAGAGGTCTGTGTTTCTTTTGAGGCTGACAAATAATCATAAATTTGAAAAGCTATGGCATGGTCACCGTATTTGCAATGAAATACTAGCAATGTTATGTACCTACAGGGAAGCTAAAAGCTTTCTTCGTGTAGTGCTTAAATTTTTCACAAGTATAATCCTGTTTCTTCTTGTTGATGTTGCGCTGATTAGCCTAGACGGTTTCTTTTTGGTGCAGGTAATGTACAATGAGGAAAAGATCTGGCAACAAATTAATAGATGCAATCCGGAAAATAGTGGGATATAGATCTGCGGAACAGGCAACATATTTTGAGGAGTTAAAGACTCTTTATATCTTTACTGGAGTCGAGCCACCAGCCTCTACTGAGGATCCTTCTGATCTTCTGGAAATAAAAAATAAGCTTCAATTTCTCATGTCTATTGTTGGAGTGAAGGAGTAGCATATTTCTTGTTTTAGAGCAGATGTTTTCTTTTAGATGTTCACTTTCGACATTAAATGGGATTTTAGTTGTATCCTCCTCCTATGCGATGAATGGCATGAACTTTAATGTTGTCGTTTTAGCATGCTCAAAGGCTTTAAAGTTTCTGGTTTGCTAGTTAAAAATAAATTAAAATGGAACTCCCGCTTATCGTCCAACATAGTACAGTGAGTATCAAAATCACAAGATTTTTCAATCTCTCATCTCGGTTTTGATTTAAATTTTTACTGGGCTTTTCTCTCTGGACAAAACAATTGTCCCCCGTCTCCAATTGGAATTTTCGTTAACCCTACTTGAAGAACAAATATAAATATGCTATCCATTTCTGTAATAGCCTTAAAATTTTAAAAGGATATTATGGTATTTTCATAAAAATACATGGTCAAATTTAGTCTCTGTGTTAACTTTGACTTTTCAAAAATTTGGACTAAATTGTAAAGATTTTAAAAATTTAGGGCAACTATTTAAGTATTTTTTTTTTTTTTGGCTAAATAAAGCATTTATGAAATTTGAGTTCAAATCATAATTTTCTAAAACTTTAGGGAACTCAATGATATTTCCCAAATATCCAACACGTTTAACCCTTGGAAAGCCGACACGTCTCACCAATGGGAGGCCGACACGTGTCACAAATCAATGGGTGACATGTGGATTAACCAATGGTGACATATGGCGCAATTGGTTCCTTCTATTTCTCCTCTCTCTCTCCCATCTCTTTCTTTCTCTCCTTTCTCTCATGACGCCATCGTCAGTTTCACTATCTCCGTCGTGCCATCGTCGTCTATGCGAGGCTACGCGCCGGACATCCTTAAAACCCTCGATGACAGTTTTGCAATGGTGAACACCGGAGTCTCGTTGGAGGAGTTTTGGATGTTCGAAGTTTGTGCCAAAACTAGAGAAACTGCTTCGTTCACCGCCTTCCGGTCATTGTTTTACGACACCACCAGAGAGTGAGCTCTTTTGTAGTCGAGACCTTTCCGATGCCACTGACCACGTCTCGATCCGACACCATTTTGCGAAAATCCTTTGTAAAAGTGGAGGGTAATTCGATCTTTTGGTCAGTATTCGGAATCCGACTATTGGATCGAAAAATCAGACACACCAGCTTATTGCCCTCGCCTACATGAGCGTTTTGGTATACATATCAGCCGTTGAAAATCTCTGATTATCAAGTTTGATTTTCGAAGCAAGCTCGTATTCCTCGGAAAATGTGTCGAGCGAGTCCCGGATCAGAACGACACATATATCGCTCATATCAGAATAGTTTGGAACGTGTGATCGTGTTCTGGGCAGATCCTGATCACAGGGCTTCCGATGTGCTGAGTCGAACACGTCACGCGGTAATATACTCGAACTTTGACATTTCCTGTATTTAAGTTTATGTCGAATTTTATGCATATTAATTTTACGAGTTTGAATAGTTTATTTGTAATAATTATTGAATTGTGGAATTGGATATGAAAGGTTGATATTGATAGATAATACGGGCCCCAATGGTATTTTTGTGATATTGTGCTATAAATAGATAGTCCGTATTTTAAACGAAATTATGTAGAATTTACGTTAGAATTGTACAAGATATTTAAAACTTGGATGTTTTATATATAAGGTTTCGAGATGTTGTATTTGAGTGACCATTTTACGGTCACCGGCTAGTGGGAGATTGTTGGACAAAATGACCCATAGCGTCACTATTTGCACAGATCATTGTGTTGTTGTAGCAAATTAACTATGTGACAAGGAAATTGCACTCTCATCATTTGTGATTAGATCACCATAGATATATAAATGAAGAGAGGTCCCTATGATTAGTTCCTGGACTGAAAATGATATGAGACAGTATCAGTCCCCGAAGGATTAATCATTAAATATCCCTAGCCGGAGTATTATCGAGACTGGACATCGATAATGCGGAATAGGCTAGTATTGCACTTGTGTGTGTGTGAGGGCACAACGACATAGTTCTCATATATATAAGTATTGGATACTTATGCAAGTGCGATAGGAGGTCGTGTTTCACCGATGGTACGGGAAACAGCTTCGCTCTGGATAGACCCTTCGGAATCCCATTGGTATTATGACTATGTGTCTATGGGAGGCCGAAATAAAGGTAGGTGTGTATAGTCTTAACCTGAGACTTACATCGCTAATACTTACGATAATCGATAGACTTTGGTCTTGGTGGTACAGGCTTTAACCGGTTCTGCGTACACCACTTCTGGGTTTATCAGAGAGTCGTAGTGTATTGGGTGTGATGTCAAGACGGAAGTATCACTTCAGTCATATGGAGATGACGTCACGCAGGATACGGTACTAGTGCTCTTAAGTGTTGCGCAACCAATCGGGATATTGTGACCAGGTCATGAATATCCGATTATAGAGACTATGTTACCAGGCATCCGATATGTGCTTCGGACGGGGTAGACACTTATCCAGCCCCAGCCCTAGCACGTGACTATCCGATACTGGGTCGATACGCACAATACAATCGTATACTACGCTTGATACAGATCTTAAATATTCTTAAATGGATATGTCCGGAGAATTGGGAAGACTTGGTGCTTTGCTAGGAGTCGACCTTGTCTCGTAAATCGGTAAAACGTAGTACTTGGTACGTACGTGATTCGGATACTCCGACGACCGTATTTACTGCCAACTTATCCGGGGATCTCATGGGTCGCTTCCCGATAATCCACCGATGACGCACAACTCGCACTCTTGAATAATCTGGGATTATATAGAAGAGAGAGAAAATTAATCTAGGATTAATAACGGAGATATTTTATCTAGGATAAAATATCGTCTAGAGAGAGATAACGATTAATTCGGAATTAATCGGTAAATTAATATATTCGATATATTAATTGAAATTAGATTTCGACGCGGAATTAAAGTTAGATTTTAATTCGAGCGAACGAATTAATTTAGAATTAATTCGTTAGCGACATGAATAGTGAATTCGCTAGGCGTAATCATTTAATTACGACGCGACGGGAAAATCGTTAATTTGGAATTAACGAACCCGAGCCCGAGTGTGATTGCGAGCGCATTCGTATTTCGAATTCGAGTGCGACAACGCAAGTCGCATCAAGCGTCAAATCAATCAGTCGCATCAAGCGTCAAATCACTTGTCACTTTGAGTGATGTGACTTGACAACATGTCACTTTAATAAAGGTGATATGAATAGTGATGGACAAGATGTGTAATTGATGTGCATAGTGTTTACCTTTTTTGACTTTTGAAATTCAAATTAAAGGCAAATGCAGGTGAAATTAAAGTTAATTTCACACAAGTATATAAGATATATTTGAAATGCATTTCATTTACAACTTAATACACATTTCTTTCTCTCCATTTCTTTCTCTTCTCTCACGCCCAAAACAGAAATATTGGGACTGGTTTTGAACCAGAAAAACGTGAGCAATAGGGAAGCCAAGAGTGGGTTTTCATGGTGAAAATTCAAGTGCTAGCACACTTACGAGTCTTGCGAAGGTGGTAGGGAGGTTCACCCATGAGGCGGGACTCATCCGACGGAGTTTGGAGCTTCGAAATGAGACCCGAAACTGCCAAACCAGTGAGCACGAACTGCAGCAATGGGCGCACCTAACCAGTGAGTTTTGCGGCTTCATTCGTCTCCAAATCGACTCAACCGATCGATGTGAGTATTCCGCTACCTCCGTTGATGTATTCACGCAATGTTTTCATGTCTTGTTTGATCTTGGGACCTAGATTAATACCAACAGGACCCACATACCTCGTAAGGCGTTTCGGGTGGGCCTGATGAGAGTCTTGTAGCAGTGTAATCAATATAATGAATTGGACGCACTGGCCATTGTTGTGAGATTGGTTTCGTGCTTTGAATGTCGGGTTAAGGTGAGGATTCAGTTTCTTACCTTGATTTTGGTTTTAAATTATTTATATATATCATTATTGTAACATCTCCAATCCGGGAATATTACCGACATGTGACAAATTCCACTACCACCTAAGCCTCTGACTGAAATCAGAAATCAACCATTCTTTAAATAACATTCACAACATAATAGATAAAATGTATGAACCATTAAACATAATACGTACACAATCCAGTTACTGTACAACCACATATATACATAGTCTATACATCACATAAACCAAAAGTGACTACATTCTATATGAATATAGACATGACATGATGAACCCATTTAACTAGTGACTGCAGTGCTTCTCATGTCCTTGATCCATGTCTCCCAAATGATAGTCTTGGCTCACCAGTAGAAAAGTCCTGTAAAATCTGGAGAGTGGGGGAGGGGGTGAGTCCTAAAGAACTCAGTGAGTGGAGCTATAAAATAGGAAAACAAACAACATTAGAAAGTACTCATAATCTATGAAACAACTTTTAGAATCCTTGATAAATAAACCAGATTTTTTCTTTTGAAGACTTTTTGCAAAAATATTTATGAAAACATATTTGTCATCATCAGAAGTATCATCAGTCATCCTGTACATAATCCCGTGGTCTTGGGGTGTTACATCTCGCCGTCCCCCAAGCCACTAAACCAGTAAACAGTGGTACTATCAGTGCCATCAACCTGTCTCTGAAATCCGGGTCTAGGGGCCTCGTTATCCCACTAACCCAATACCCAGGATCTAGAGGCATCTGTCATCTCTAGTCATGTATCCCGTGTGCACACGTTTATATCCGGATTGGTTACTGATATCCGTCAATTTTGTATTCGTCAATTCCATATATGTATCAAGTTACATCTGATGTGGGTTTTTTCTCTCATGCCTCCAAAATCATAAAATCATACTTTTGAAATCATTTTTTATCATCAAAACATTAATCTGAAACAAAGATTTATCAAAAGCTTAAATCATATATCTCATTCACATGAAATCATCATTTCAAGTAAAATCATTAAATCAACAATCTGCAAAATCATATCTGAAATCACATTTAAAAACTCTGAAATAAGTGATTCACTCAGTGTTACGACAAGTCGGGAGCGGTATGCGTAAGAGTGGCAATGGGTCGGGTTGGTCCCGGGCTTTGATAAGCCCGGCCCGAGCCTAGCAAGAAAAATAAAAGCCCGGGCCCAGGAAAAGCCAGGCCCGGGCCCTATACTCAAAAGCCCGGCTCGGGCACGGGCTTAAACCCAAAAAAAACATATATATATATATATTTAATATGTCTATAGCATTTTTATTTATAAGTAGCATATAAATTGTTAATTTATCGATGAAACATTTGATTTATTTGTGAAATGTCTTTGCATATAGTGTGAATATATTTCATATTTGTATGTTTTTAATTTTTTTTAAAAAGGGGGCCGGATAAAGCTCGGGCCCGAGTTAGGACATTTATTTTTCTTGCCGGGCTCGCGCCGGACTTATCAAACCCGGGCCCGGCCGGCCCATTGCCACTCTTAGTCCTCTACGCCATTTTAGGGCAATAAAAGACAACCTTCTTAACTTGAACGATTTTGCTTCTCTCACCCACAAATTCGTCTCTACCTGCTTCCAAGTTTGGGTTGTGTTTCCATTCTTGCAAACAAGAAAGTGAAGGCCTTACTCTCTCCCCCACTTGACCGATTCTAGCTTTAACTGGGGATATTTTTTGGGTTTTCTTGTTTTTGGAGGTAATAAAGCTTATCTACCACTTCTTTTCAACCCTTTTACTTAAGCTATTGCATTTAGATTATGAGCATGCTCCATTTTTCTTGTTATTCCTTGTTTATGGATTTGTTAAATTTTGAAGCAAAGATGTTTGTTTTATGGGATTTGTTAAATCCTATGCTTGTGGAGAGTTATAATGGGGTTGTGGTCATTGTTATGGGATTAGGGGGAGGTTCGGCCACTTGTAGTAAGAGTGAATGGGTTGTTCTTTTTGAGAGGTGAAGTGACTTAAGGGTGTTAATTTGGTACTAGATAATCTATTAAGCAAGACTATAGGTCATTGTTGCTTCTTGTTATATTGGGTGAAATTTAGAGGATGTGTGTGAGTGTAGACAAAATTCGGCCTTGGGAGATAGTTGATGGGTGTGGGTGATGTTCAAGAAATAGATATAATTCAATGTGTTTTGAAGTTAGTATGAATGCCTAATTAAAGAACTTGTATAGCGTGTGTGGGTGTTTAGTGTTTCGGTCAAAAGAGAGAGTTCCGAGGGGATATTATAATGTTTATCCAATTAGATGGTAATGTAATGTGTCTTGAAGTAAATTTACCATTGTAGAACTTATAAGTATGTTATTACTAAAGTATGCTCTAGTAGTGTGGCTCCGACTTTAGAAAATTGAACGGGATGTTTAGGTGGTAACTCGAAATCTTATACTGGTTTTATATTGATATATAAGGGTTGTAGTAAATAGTAGTGGCATGTTTTGTCCACTTTCAATATTCATTGCATTCCTCCTTACCTTAAAATACCGTATCAAGAATCTTACCTATTCTTATTTTATGGTAGATCGTTGTGGGAACACAAACTGGGCGACGCATGCTGTCCCGGGCTCGCGGCCCGGTTGGCAGTACGGAGTAGCCCGCGGGGGACTAAACCGGAGAATGATGGAGTCGCCACTCGGTGTGAACCGGGAAAATGAGATTTAAGGCCGCACTTACCCCTCGCAAGGGAAGACCTCAAACCGTTGGGTTCGGAATGGTCCCTTACTTATGTCACTTGTAATAAAAGGATTTGTGTAATAATCTAACCAAGCCTAAGCAACACATAATTCCAAGTGTATTCTACTTTTAAGTTCACATGCATGAAAGTAATCATCATAACGGCAAACAGGCAATAGCACACTGCAATCTTATGAACATGTTTCGATCATATAATGCAGAAAACAAAGAACAACCTAAACATAAGGCAAATTCCAAACGCAAAACAAATGACTAATCATGCTTGAAAATGAACAACCAAATAGGCTAAATCATGCCTAAGGACCAAGTAACATACTAATGACCTAATCATGGTTGAATACCATCTCATGAACACATCAAATAGATAAATACAGAGATACAAATAGTATGATTGATTACATGATACAAGAGAAATCACCTAAGAAACAATTATGCATGACATGTGATGAAAATGACTCAATTCAGTGTACGTGCGTTCGTGCGGTGTTCGAACGGTAAACAGAAGGTTCGCGTTCGAGTAGCGTTCGTAAACGCGTTCGAACAAAAATGAAACAGAATGCTCACGTTCGTATGGCGTTCAGAAACGCGTTCGAACGGAAATGAGACCTGATGCATGATAAGACAAAATGCATGCGCGTTCGAGTATCGTTCGTAAACACGTTCGAACGGTAAACAGAAGGTTCGCGTTCGTATAGCGTTTGATAACGCGTTCGAACGGGAGCAGACAGAAAACATGCGTTCGTGCGGCGTTCTGAAACGCGTTCGAATGAGGTTACAGCAGTGACCTCCAAAATGCAGTAAACAACATGACACATACATGAATGGATGAATAGATGACACCTAATAAATAATAACGGGCTAAAAGACGTGGCAAAGCATCGTGGTAAAGGGTTTTAACCCCTCAAAATAAGGGACCTTTAATCCAACTTACTAAACCCATGCGTTCGATCAAATAATGCATATAAAAAATAAAGACAATAATATCGGACTTCGTATACCCGATTGAACACATCTTACATTCAACCGAATATACATCAACTGGCGCGGCGAAGCATCGTGGTAAGGGATTTTAACCCCTCAAAATAGGGGACCTTTAACCCAACTTACTAAGCCCATGCACTCGATCACATCATGCATATAAAAAATAAAGACAACAATATCAGACTTCGTATACCCAATTGAACACATCTTACATTCAACCGAATATACATCAACTGGCGCGGCAAAGCACATGGTAAATGATTTTAACCCCTCAAAATATGGGACCTTTAATCCAACTTACTAAGCTCATGCGCTCGATCACATCATTACACAAACGAATAACATGCAGAAAATAAATAATGAATAATAAACACATCAAAACGACATAAAACAAAATATGCGCCGTTTACTCAAGTGGTACGTGGAGTTGTATCCCGAGTACAGATTATACTACCGTCCATTCAGAATCGGCTATGAAATTTATGTCCGGGTTTCCATCCTATATACCACGAGAGGCGACACATTTTTCATTTTATTCAAGAGCCACAACATACATCACTCCACAATAATCATGCAAATGAAACTCAGTAAACAATAAAAATATGAATGAAAATTGATGTAAAGAATACCCTCAGGTCTAACCTTTTATGTCGACTTTCGGACTCGCGTTTCACGACCTGTCGGAAGGGCTATCACTCCGCAACTCTTCCGGTTCACTGGATTAACGTCTTAGCTCGCTATTTTACTGTTTTGGTCGCTGTTTTCACTCCGTTTTGCTGTTGTTTCCTCGCGGTTTTCTGTTCACTATTTTTTGGTGTATTAGGGGCTGTTTTGGACAGTTTCGGGGACTGTTTCGGGACAGTTCTGGGTGCAGTTTCAGGGAGTTTTTTGGGACAGTTTCAAGACAGTTTTTGGGGTGTTTATTCGGTCAGTTTGTGCGGCAATTTTAAGGCAGATTTTAGGACTGTTTTGGTGGTTAATAGGGCAGTGATATGCGGCAGTTTTGAGAGGTTTATTTGCGTGGAAGGGCTATGCGTTGAAGGTAGATTTGTTGCGTGAGTGATGGCTGATCTGTAGTGGCTTATTTAGCGTGATGTGGGATCGAGAGGTGAGTGGCGAGGCAGTGCAAATGTGGCGTGGGGGCTTATGGACGTGTGGAGGGTGTGTTTATTTGTTAGTGTGTGGTGTGATGAAGGTGGGTCGGTGAGCTTCTTTGTGTATTGCTAGTTACGTGGACTGTGGAACGTGTTTAAAAAAAAGGGTTGTTGAAGGGAAGCAGGGTGAGTGTTGCATGGTTGGGACGTGTTGAAAGGAAGCCGGTCTTGAGGTGTTGGTTTACGTTGAAGGCGGTGTGTGAGTGGCCATTGATGTGTGGTTATGACGTTAGGGGGGTGCTTTGCGTGAATGAGCTAGGGTTTCTTTTCTTTGTGTATGCGTGAGTCAGGGAGTGTTTAAGGTTTCTTATTTTTTTTGGTTGAAGTGCCGAGAGTGAGAGTTGTCTTAGGGTTGCAATTTGTTGTTGTTTATATAGTGACAAGCTAGGGTTAGGGGTTTGCATGGATTGAAAAGGAAAGAAAATAAATTAATTGGGGACATGATTTGTTTGTTTAGGAAGGTTATATATTTGATTGACTTTAATTAGGCATGACATTTGTTAATTAGGTGAGTAAATATTTTAAATTAGGAAGTGATTTATTTTATTTTGGTATTAGATTTTAATTAAATATTAGTTTAATTTAATTTAGATTTAATTTAATTGGTTTATTTTAATTAGCTTTAATTCAATTTAATTTAATTTGTGACATGAATTTTAAATGTTTTAATTATTTTTTGGATTGGGCTTGGGTGAGATGGGCTTGTTGTGTGTTTAGTGGGCTAAGGGTGTGTTTTAAAACGGAGGTCCAACAAGCGAACCCGAAGCTACTCCAGCGAATCCAACAAAAAAGACTTTTTCCCTTCCGACGTCTGTTTCCCGCGGCTCCCGCGACTTAAAAGGTAGTGTCTCCAAATGAGACTCATCATCGGGTCTTACATGCAAAAATGCAGTGCCTACAGTCGCCCCCACTTTGATGGGACTTATGTAATGTGTAACAGTGACAATCCTATCAAAGTTATGCATTGCATTTTTACTTACCTGGCTCGCCAGCTACCACCTGACTTGCATGCTGCTCCGCTGAGCTGATGATGCAGTGGACCTCTATCCTGGGACGTATCCCAATAACTGCAACTATTGTATGGGCCTCGACCCTGGGACGCATCCCAATACCGCTGACAAAATGGGCCTCGACCCTGAGACGCATCCCCAAAAACTAAAGGTGTAGGGGGCCAACGGCCATGGGACGCATCCCGATAACTGCAACCGACAACAATGGCACAAGGCCCTGGGACGCATCCCAATAACGTTGCCAAAATGGGCCTCGCCCCTGGGACGCATCCCCAAAACTAAAGGTGCAGGGGGCCAACGGCCCTGGGACGCATCCCGATAACTGCAACCGACAACGGGGGCTCACGGCCCTGGGACGCATCCCGATAACACTGCTAAAATGGGCCTCGACCTTGGGACGCATCCCAAAAACTGCTGATGATATGGGTTTACAAGCTTGGGAAGCATCCCCAAAATGCTGATAAAATATGGGCATCAACCCTGGGACGCATCCTCAAAACTGCTGATACTGATGGAGTGGGTACAACCCTGAGACGCATCCCTAAAACTGATGATACTGATGAAGTGGGATACAACCCTGGGACGCATCCCCAAAACTACTGATATAATGTGGGCCTCGACCTTGGAACGCATCCCCAAAAACTGATACTGCTGTGGGCCTCGACCCTGGGACTCATCCCTACAGCTGATACTGATGATGGCGTTGGCCTCGGCCCTAGGACTCATCTCTGAAACTGATGCTGATGTGGGCCTCGACCCTGGGACTCATCCGCAAAAACTGATACTGATGTAGATGTGGGCCTCACCCAAAACCCGTACTGATATGGGCCTCGCCCGCAGACTGATACAGACGTGGGCCTCACCCGCAGACTGATACTGATGTGGGCCTCACCCGCATACTGATACTGATAAGGATGTAGGCCTCGCCCCCAAACTGATATTGATGTGTGCCTCGCCCACATACTGATACTGATGATGACGTAGGCCTCGGCCTTGGGACTCATCCCTGAAATTGATGCTGATGTGGGCCTCGACCCTGAGACTCATCCCAAAAAACTGATACTGATGTAGATGTGGGCCTCCCCCCAAACCGGTACAGATATGGGCCTCGCCTGCAGACTGATACAGATGTGGGCCTCGCCCACAGACTGATACTGATGTGGGCCTCGCCCGCATACGGATACTGATAAGGATGTGGGTCCCGCCCCCATACTGATACTGATGTAGATGTGGGCCACGCCCCAAACCGGTACTGATATGGGCCTCGCCCGCGACTGATATGGATGTGGGCCTCGACCCTGGGACTCATCCCCAAAAACTGATGCTGACGTGGGCCTCGACCCTGGGACTCATCCCCAAAAACTGATACTGATGTAGATGTGGGCCTCGCCCCAAACCGGTACTGATATGGGCCTCGCCCGCGGACTGATACCGATGTGGGCCTCGACCCTGGGACTCATCCCCAAAAACTGATACTGATGTATATGTGGGCCTCGCCCCAAACCGATACTGATATGGGCCTCGCCCGCAGACTGATACTGATGTGATGTGGGCCTCGCCCTCAGAGTGCCATACCAAGCATGATTGATTCTGATAAGGATGTAGGCCCCACCCCCAGAGTGCCATACCCGACAAGACTGATTCTGATAACGATATGGGTCTTGCCCCCGAACTGTTACTGATATGGGCCTCGCCCCCAAACTGATACTGATATGGGCGTAGCCCCATACTGATACTGATATGGGCCTCGCCCCCATGCTGATACTGATGTGGGCCTCACCCCAAACTGATACTGAAATGGGCCTCGCCCCAAGAGTGTCATACTCGACCAGAATAATGATAATGTGGGCTTCGCCCCAAGAGTGCCATACCCGGAAAGACTAATAATGATAATGTGGGCTTCGCCCCTAGAGTGCCATACCCGGCAAGACTGATGCTAATGCTAATGTGTCATTTCAACATATTAAATTGCATCTCATGAGATAATCCTGATAGCTAGACATATTTTCGTCCTCAATGAATGCTTTCGCATTGAAACCTGAGAACCTTCAAAGTACTTGATACACTCAACTTCGATCCTCTGAATAAGTGATCTGAACTAGACTCCTTAGTGTGTGTGTGCCAAGGCTTTTTCGCAGTTTATTCCTTATGTGAACTAACTCGATGATTTCGTTTCGGAGAATCGGATCGGTGGGTCTAACCAAACTGGATGTCTTGATCACACTCTGTGATTACTTCGTCATACTCAACATGATATGGTCTTCTTCTCTTTTCTTGTCTCTTTCTTTTCATTCTTTTCATTTTTTTCTTTTTTGACACCCTACCCTTTAAGGTAGCATTTCTCCTAATGGTGGTCCTAATACTCGCCCATGGGTAGCTTCACGCTTATCGGTTATAGGCGGTCTATTTTTCCTTTCTCTTCAGAGACTTTTTTTGTTCCAACCATATCATATATCGTAGCATAAGTAAACCAGGGTGGACATCCAGGCAAACTGTCATTCACCGATCCATCAACCCTTCGGCTAGTCATCTTGCCAACCACTCAGGTTTCCATTATTGAGATCTCGTAATCAAGTGCTCGCGAGTTCAGCTGAGATCAATCCATTCAGAATACCGTACGAGAGCACATCTCACACTTATCATTTCTAAAGCTTCTCCTACAGCAAACAATGTCATCACCGGACATACGTCTAACTATCCAAGATTTCTCTTTCTCATTTTTTCTCATTTTTTTTCACTCATTCCACAGGATTCTTCCGTCATCTTCTGATAATGTGGGCTTCGCCCCTTGAGATCCATTCCCGAAACTCAAACTCATATGGGCCTCAGCCCTGGGACTCCTCCCAAAAACTAGCACCAATGTGGGCCTCAACCCTCAAATTACTACCCGCATCTGTCACCAATATGGGCCTCAGCCCTAGGATGTATCTGATACTGTGCTTTTGCTGTTTCTGAATGGCTTGTCTTTGCAGTTTTCTCTTTTCTTCTTCAAAACCTGTGAACACAGAACAAAACAAACACAAAAGGAATGCAAAATGGGTTACGTGTATGCATGCATGCATGTGTTTCCTATCCCGTCGGGTTAGGTCTTTTGCCAATTCTCTTGGTGACTGCTCAGTCTCAGGCAAAAAAATTACTTCAATCTGTCAACATTGATCGGCTTGGTGAACTCATTCCCTTCCAAGTCTGACAGCCTCACTGCCCAATTTCCCATTACTGAACGGCTATCTTGTCTGTTCTGCTTGCTTCTTCCAAAAATTCACCGGGTTCAAAATATCGCTGAGTATCATAGTACCAAGGTTGAATACTTTTGTCAAATATACTCATGTTGCAGAGACTCAGGCAAGTAAGCGAAATGAACGTCTTTATTATCATTAAGAAAAGGTTCGAACAAATAGACAAAAGCAATGTCTTTATTAATAAATGCTGGATCACAACTGAATAAGATCTGGGAGACAAACATCTCCATAAATTGCAACTTTATCTTCCCTTGCTTTCTTATTTCCTTCGACCATCAATTTCTCCAGGTACAGTAGTTCCTCTTCCCATTCACTTCTCCCTTTTGCAACCTCCGTCTCATCACTGTCTGAGAAGTTTTCCCAAAGATCCTCCTTCTACTTTATTTCACTTTTACCACTGTTACCCCGTATCCCCGTGCAAGAAGTTTGGTAGTTGTGGGTTTGGAAGACAAGATTGTCGGGTAGGCTGGAGTCAATCATGTGGGTAGGTGGAGGTTTTCTGTGTATATTGGCTTGTTCTTTTTCCGGGTCTGGTATTTTATGGGAGTCGATGAGGTCCTGGATCTCATGCCTAAGGCGGGAGCATTTGTCAGTTTTGTGGCCTCTTTGCCGGTGGTAGTGACAGTAAAGTTTAGCTTAAGGTAGCGTGGTACAGGGTTTGGAAGTGGTTTTGGTTTCAAGGGAATTAGGAATCCTTGCATTTTCAGCTCTTCAATCACCTTTGACAAAGGTCTACCTAAATTGGAGAATTGCATGTCCCTGATAGGGATAATCTCAGAAGGATGGAGTTTGGTCTCCAAAGGTTCCTTGAAGATTTTTCCATTCTGATTGTTCATCTCTCTGTTATCGGCTATACAGAGTACGGTCAAACTGGCCACAACATTAGTCAGAACTTGCAATATCTCAATAATTCCTGTTACTTTGGTCTCTAATTGATCCAGGCGGGATCCCTCGTTGGCTGACTCACTCATGTTGGCTGATGGTCTTCTGATAAGTCTTCCCTCAACCCAACGGGTATCTATGATGGCTTTTTAGAACACAAGGGGTTAGCATGATGCGTGTATGTATGAGTGCATGTCATGTATGCGATGTATGGAATAAATAAGCTTATAAAAGAATTTGCACTAATTGGCCCATTATCATTTTAAAGTGTTCAATCATATTATTGTGCGGTGCAAACTTGTCTCAGTTGAAATGGCCCAACAGGTTTACACTTTGCGATAACATAACCAAATAACTTCAAATGATAAAAGGCCTATACATAAAATGGCCCATTGGTATTTTAGAAGCCTTTGGCCCAACTGTCAAAGGACACGAACTCATCCCAATTTAAATGGCCCAACAAGTTCACATCTCTTGACAAAAGGTCCAACTGGATCCAAATAACGATGGTCCAAAACACAAACATAACAAGATAATTCAAGCATAAAACAATAAGTTCTACAGAGTGGCCCACCAACATTTCAGAAGCTTTGGGCCTAATTGTCAAATGATATGAACTCGCCCCAGTTTAAATGGCCCAACAAGTTCGCATTTCTAACAAAAAGTCCAACCGCATCCAAATGAGGATGGTCCACAAACACAAGGAAATAGTTGCTATAGGCCATACAACACCGGTCTACGTGTGGGTTCATGGGAGTATAGACAAAGACTCTCGCTGGCGAAGGATTGCCCACAACTAGGTCTCCCCCCTCTAGGGTTCGAGCGACCAGTGAGCGCACCTTTTGTATACCCTAAAGTACGTGCCAACAAGTCATAGCGTGTGACTAACTATCAAATGGATTTCTTGTTGCAGATTCCCCAGAGGGAGGGTGGAGCGAGGTTCTCTTAACTACCCAAGCCTCTTAGGCTCTTATCGCTTGGTGACAGGAATAAGCAACAAGTCATCCAGATTAGTCTGTCACAATAGGCTAAAAGTAGATGATTATCTAAGTGCCTTCACAGCTTTTCCTTCTAGAAAGGTAGTGAGTGAAGGAAGACACCAAACCATTACCCAGCATAAACAATATGCCTTTGATTAAACCCCTTTTAACTCACAGTAGACACGGTTAATTAAAGCACAAATCATAATATTACAAGACATTATTTCGGGGCCGATTCTCTATCCCCAGTGGAGTCGCCAGACTGTGGGAACACAAACTGGGCGACGCATGCTGTCCCGGGCTCGCGGCCTGGTTGGGAGTACGAAGTAGCCCGCGGGGGACTAAACCGGAGAATAATGGAGTTGCCACCCGGTGTGAACCGGGAAAATGAGATTTAAGGCCGCACTCAGCCATCGCAAGGGAAAACCTCAAACCGTTGGGTTCGGAATGGTCCCTTACTTATGTCACTTGTAATAAAAGTATTTGTGCAATAATCTAACCAAGCCTAAGCAACACATATTTCCAAGTGTATTCTACTTTTAAGTTCACATGCATGAAAGTAATCATCATAACGGCAAATAGGCAATAGCACACTACATCTCATGACATGTTTCGATCATATAATGCGAAAAACAAAGAACAACCTAACATAAGGCAAATTCCAACGCAAAACAAATGACTAATCATGCTTGAAAATGAACAACCAAATAGGCTAAATCATGCCCAAGGACCAAGTAACATACTAATGACCTAATCATGCTTGAATACCATCTCATGAACACATCAAATAGATAAATACAGAGATACAAATAGTATGATTGATTACATGATACAAGAGAAATCACCTAAGAAATAATTATGCATGACATGTGATGAAAATGACTCAATTCAGTGTACGCGCATTCGTGCGGTGTTCGAACGGTAAGCAGAAGGTTTGAATTCGAGTAGCGTTCGTAAACGCGTTCGAACGAAAATGAAACAAAATGCTCACGTTCGTATGGCGTTCGTAAACGCGTTCGAACGGAAATGAGACCTGATGCAGGATAAAACAAAATGCATGTGCGTTCGAGTATCGTTCGTAAACGCGTTCGAACGGTAAACAGAAGGTTCACGTTCGTATAGCGTTTGATAACGTGTTTGAACGGGAGCAGACGGAAAACATGCGTTCGTTCGTCGTTCTGAAATGCGTTCGAACGGGGTTACAGCAGTGACCTCCAAAATGCAGTAAACAACATGACCCATACATGAACGGATGAATAGATGACACCTAATAAATAATAACGGGCTAAAAGGCGCGGCAAAGTATCATGGTAAAGGGTTTTAACCCCTCAAAATATGGGACCTTTAATCCAACTTACTAAAACCCATGCGCTCGATCAAATAATGCATATAAAAAATAAAGACAACAATATCGGACTTCGTATACCCGATTGAACACATATTACATTCAACCGAATATACATGAACCGCGCGGCGAAGAATCGTGGTAAAGGATTTTAACCCCTCAAAATAGGGGACCTTTAATCCAACTTACTAAGCCCATTCGCTCGATCACATCATGCATATAAAAAATAAAGACAACAATATCGGACTTCGTATAGCCGATTGAACACATCTTACATTCAACCGAATATACATCAACCGGTGCGGCAAAGCATCGTGGTAAAGGATTTTAACCCCTCAAAATAGGGGACCTTTAATCCAACTTACTAAGCCCATGCGCTCAATCACATCATTATACAAACGAATAACATGCAGAAATTAAATAACGAATAATAAACACATCAAAATAACATAAAACAAAATATGCGCCGTTACTCAAGTGGTACGTGGAGTTGTATCCCGAGTACAGATCATGCTACCGTCCATTCGGAATCGGCTATGAAATTTATGTCCGGGTTTCCATCCTATATACCACGAGAGGCGACACATTTTTTCTTTTATTCAAGGGCCACAACATACATCACTCCACAATAATCATGCAAACGAAACTCAGTAAACAATAAAAATATGAATGAAAATTGATGTGAAGAATACCCTCAGGTCTAACCTCTTATGTCGACTTTCGGACTCGCGTTTCACGGCCGTCGGAAGGGCTATCACTCCGCAACTCTTCCGGTTCACTGGATTAACGTCTTAGCTCACTATTTTGCTGTTTTGGTCGCTATTTTCACTCCGTTTTGCTGCTGTTTCCTCACGGTTTTCTGGACACTATTTTTTGGTGTATTAGGTGCTGTTTTGGACAGTTTCGGGGACTATTTCGGGACAGTTCTGGGTGCATTTCAGAGAGTTTTTTGGGACAGTTTCAAGACAGTTTTTGGGGTGTTTATTCGGTCAGTTTGTGCGGCAATTTTAAGGCAGATTTTGGGACTGTTTTGGTGGTTAATAGGGCAGTGATATGCGGCAGTTTTGAGAGGTTTATTTGTGTGGAAGGGCTATGCGTTGAAGGCAGATTTGTTGCGTGAGTGATGGCTGATCTGTAGTGGCTTATTTAGCGTGATGTGGGATCGAGAGGTGAGTGGCGAGGCAGTGCAAATGTGGCGTGGGGGATTATGGACGTGTGGAGGGTGTTTTTGTTTGTTAGTGTGTGGTGTGATGAAGGTGGGTCGGTGAGCTGCTTTTTGTATGGCTAGTTACGTGTACTGTGGAGCGTGTTTAAAATAAAGGGCTGTTGAAGGGAAGCAGAGTGAGTGTTGCGTGGCTGGGACGTGTTGAAAGGAAGCCGGTCTTGAGGTGTTGGTTTACGTTGAAGGCGGTGTGTGAGTGGCCATTGATGTGTGGTTATGGCGTTAGGGGGTGTTTTGCGTGAAGGAGCTAGGGTTTCTTTTCTTTGTGTATGCGTGAGTCAGGGAGTGTTTAGGGTTTCTTATTTTTTTTTGTTGAAGTGCCGAGAGTGAGAGTTGTCTTAGGGTTGCAATTTGTTGTTGTTTATATAGTGACAAGCTAGGGTTAGGGGTTTGCATGGATTGAAAAGGAAAGAAAAATCAATTAATTGGGGACATGATTTGTTTGTTTAGGAAGGTTATATATTTGATTGACTTTAATTAGGCATGACATTTGTTAATTAGGTGAGTAAATATTTTAAATTAGGAAGTGATTCATTTTAGTTTTGGTATTAGATTTTAATTAACTATTAGTTTAATTTAATTTAGATTTAATTTAATTGGTTTATTTTAATTAGCTTTAATTCAATTTAATTTATTTGTGACATGAATTTTAAATATTTTAATTATTTTTTGGATTGGGCTTGGGTGAGATGGGCTTGTTGTGTGGTTAGTGGGCTAAGGGTGTGTTTTAAAACGAAGGTCCAACAAGCGAACCCGAAGCTACTCCAGCGAATCCAACAAAAAAGACTTTTTCCCTTCCGACGTCTGTTTCCCCCCGCGGCTCCCGCGACTTAAAAGGTAGTGCCTCCAAATGAGACTCATCATCGGGTCTTACATGCAAAAATGCAGTGCCTACAATCATCAGCCCGATCAACCACCCGCCTTTCAGTAACTTTCTGCAGCCTATCGCAGTGAGTAGATATTTCATTTTATGTTTTCCTTACGTATGTTTTAAAATATTTAAGTTTTGAGAATTTCGATTTGATTGAGATCTTTATGCATGATGATTATATGTTTCCATCTTGGCACTTGTTAAATATTTTAATGTTTTACGACTTATCATTATGTTTCCGTGAGGCGCTTGATCGATGATATGTTCTGTCCCGATGCTTGATTCATGTTTACATATTTTCTGACTTATCATTATGTTTTTATCGGGGCGCTTGTTTAGGGTCTCGACCATCATAAATGGATCGATCCGCTATCTTTTCGACAATGGCTTGTTTCGTTCCTTGCTCAGTCTTTGCGCGCGACTTGAGTGTTTAGCGTTTGATTGATTTTTAATTATGACATCTATGGAAAATGACATGAATTTTGATTTTATTTTTTGCTGTTTTGATAAAACTTTTGCATTTGTTGAGATTTATTTGTTTTGTTATCTGCTCACTGAATCCAAAAGACTCAGTCCACCAGTTTATTAGTGTTTGCAAGACTTTCTCATTCTTTTGTTGAGGTCACACACCCCATTTGGCCAAGATGGCGCGTTGGATGTTGGATGCTTGTCTTGCAAGTCACCTAGGGGACTTTTATATTAGATTTTGTTATATATATATGATAGGAAGGTGTGTTATTGTGAATTACATTTGAATAATGGTTGTTAAGTATTTGGATATGTTTGTAATAGATTGTGTATGTGGGCACGAAGCCCTCTTTTCACTTAGGGAAGCACATGGTTCGGTTACAGTTCATAATCATAACCAAACCGTGCGGTTGGCGGTTCGACATTGGCCGAACCGTAAACCAATGGTTCGGTCGCGATTTCAGCCAAAGCCGAACCATAACCAAACTTTAAACTGGTTAAATCGTACGGTTGGGTTTAAGTTTTGAAACTTTTTTAAAAAAATAAATTGTTATAAAAAAAAAAAAAATTAAAGATCTAATAAAGAGTAAATAAATTAATTAAATTATTATAAAAGTAATAAGAATTAAAGATTTACTAAAAAGATGGACTAAAAGAAGATATTGATAATTTATTTATTATTTTGAAAAAAAAGACTTTGCACTTAAATAAGCTGTCTACGTATCCTCTTGGGGCGTAAATGAATTAAAGTTCACGTAATTCTATTATATTTTATTTTTAATAATTTATCTCATTAATATTTTATTCATCTTCATCTAGGGAAGGCGATCCGGTTCTTAAGCCTTCGGTTCAAGTTCTGTCTGTGTTATCATACAAATCTTCAAAAATTTCCGGCTAATTTTCTAGTTCATGACGTTTCATCCTACACCAATTGTCAAGACACGTTTGAGCTTCTAATGTCTCTGGTTTCAACTTTGATCATCTGTCTGTTAGTCTCTAAGATATGCCACAAGATCTTAAACATAATTGTATGTGTGAAATAACAAGAAAAGTGGCGGAATCACTTACATTGTTAGATGGAGAAATTTCGAAATTTCCTCTTTGGATGAAGCTCCAAGCTTGTTGTTATGTTGCTTATTCATTGGGTGAGTTTCCCTATCACCTAATTTGACTCCACCAAGTGCTAGCTATGTTGAAATTTTGTAGCAAAATTTCACAACAAATGAGAGACGAGTTCAGCCAAGGTGGAGAGAATAAGAGAGTTTTCCAAAACTTGGTGGTTGTGTGTTCAAATCATTTAATTAATTAAGCCAACTACTTACATCAACATTTGACATTTGATGTAAGTTATGTGGTCCCATCACATTTTAAATTCAAAATTTGAGTTGGCTTCCTCAACACACAACTTGACTTGGGCCTACCAAAGTCAAAGATATTTTGTGTTCCCAAAACACAAAAAGACACACGCAAAGTCACTGGCAATTTTATCAGGTTCGTTTAATTCCGATTAAACAAATTTGCCGTCGCGCCATAATTAAATATAATTTAATTAAATAATTATGCCTCGCAAATTATTACGATAGTCGCTTTCGAATTAATTCTAAATTAATTCGTTCGCCCGAATTAAAATCCAATTTTAATTTCGTATTGAAATCTGATTTCAATTAATATATCCGATATATTATTTTAGCCACAAATAAATAAATTAAATAGAAAAATACAATTTAAATATTAAATTTATTTTATCGATTAATTCTAAATTAATCGTGTTCTCTATTCCATACGAAGTTAATCCCAGATTAATTCTTACCGCAATTAATCCCAGATTAATTTTCTCTATCATAATTAATCCCAGATTAATTCTATCTGAGTCAAATGTCATTGGTGAATCTTTGGGAAGCGACCCAAGAGATTCCTGGATATGTTGGCAGTAAATACGGTTATCAGACTATCCGAACACATGCGTACCATATATCATGTTCTCACCGATTTACAAGACATGGTTGGCTTCTAGCAAAGCATCGTGCCTACCCAAATCTCCAGAAATATTCACCGAGGAATATCATCTGTATCAGGCGTAGTTAAACTAATATTATGTAATGCATAATACGATCCAGTCTCGGATGTCACATGCTAGGCCTAGGGCTGGTTTTGTGTCTGCCCCGTACGAAGCATATATTGGATTCTGAGTAATTAATCTATGTAATCGGGAAGTCATGACTTAGTTATACTATCCCAATAGCTGCAGCTTTTAAGAGTACTAGGGTAGACACTGCATTTTTACATATAAGTCCCGATGATGAGTCTCGTATGGAGATATTACCTCTTTAATTGTGGAAGCCGCGGGAAACGGACGTCGGAAGGGAGGAGTCAAGAATTGACATTTTGTTGGATTTAATTCGCTGGATTTGCTTCAGGTTCCCTTGTTGGACCTCCGTTTTAAAACACATCCTTAGCCCAAACCCCCGCAAGACACACACCAAGCCCACACATACACCAAACCAAACACCCAAGCCCACCAAATGGGCCAAGCCCACACGCCCAAAGAGACCTAGCACACGCCCATAGCCTTCCTAATTAACAAAAATCACATTTAACACATGCATAAATCAAGCCAATCCACTTCCTAAATTAAATAAATCCCATGGATCCCTTGCCTAAATAAACCAAATCATATCATTAACTAAAGAAGAATAAATCAAATTAAATCAAATCACTTCCCTAATTAAAAGATTTCCTTATCCCATACTAATTTAAAAAGATATCCCATTAATGTACAAAGCCTTCTCATTCTCAAAGAAGGAAAACCCTCATCCATTGCCTATAAAAAAGAACCCTTCACCAACACATTAAATCCCTAGCTCATTCTCACAAAAAAACATTAAGAAGTTAACCCATTGCCGTCCACACAAAGCCTTGAAAATCATCTCCATTGCCGTCCAAACAATATCCCTAAAACCCTCCATTACCGTGAACAATATCCCCACAAACAGCCTGTCCATTCACGCATCAACTGCCAGCCACCTAAGGTCATTCACGCCTAGCCACCTAAAAATCCACTCACGCACAGTCACCCTCACTGCCTCAACTCACGCCTAGCCGCCTAAGGTCATTCACGCTAGCCCCCCACTGCCTCAACTCACGCACAACCCCACTTCCTTAACAACAAGCCACTGCCCCAACGCAAAACACTCATGCATGCCCTTCAATTCAGCCAGTAAAATGCCTCACAAATCACCGGAAAACACCCCTCACTGCATCCCCAAAACAGCCGCATAAAACCCGCAGAACCAGTCCTTCACAGCCGCAAAACACTGAAACTGTCCAGCCCTTACACTACCGCACATACCCTCATAAACTGCCCAGTTTTCCGCAGATTTAACCCCAAAAAACTGCCCCCAAAATAGTCTAAAAACTGCCCCCAAACTGCACCTAAAAACCGCCCAAAATAGTCTCACTTTACCACAAAACAGTAAGCCAATACCGGAACCAGAAACAGCCGTAAAACAGCAGCCCAAACAGCGAAACAACGAAGAAGAACGTTGAACCAGTGAACCGGTGGAGTTGCGAAACATCGACCCTTCTGACGGCCGTATAACGCGCTTTCGAGAGACGACAAAAGAGGTTAGACCTGAGGGCACCCTTTTTACTTATTATCTTTCATTTTTTTTATTTTAATATATTATCGCATGAGAGTCGTTATTGAGGCATGATGTGAATTCCGGATGAGCGGGATGCGTGTTCTCTTTTGTGGTATATCGGATGGAAACTCGGACGTAAATTCCGTAGCCGAATCCAAATGGACGGTATTGCGGTTTGCACTCGGGATACAATGCTACGTACTACTTAAGAGACACACGTATTTCGTTTCATCCAAACTTTGTATTCGAGCATGATTATGTTGCTAGTACATTATTTATTATTAAAGCATGATTTAGTTTAATATATCGTTTATTTTTAAGCATAATTATGTCGTTTGTTGTTATGCATGATTTAGTTCTTTAATTTTGCATTAGTAATTTAGTTTACGTTTATGTCGAAGTAATTATCTATTTGTTCTTTGTGTTGGATGATTCAACATGCTCGTTGTGTGATATTATATACTTGCCGTTATAATGACTTATTTTTAAAGCAGGCGAACTTAGTCCTAGGATTTATTTTGATGAATGCGGACTAGATCTAAGTTACCTTTGAGCATACATGTTGAGTAGATTCGGTTAGTGTATTGCACAAATCATATTATTACAAGTGACATAAGTAAGGGACCATTCCGAACCCAACGGTTTGAGGTCTTCCCTTGCGAGGGGTGAGTGCGGCCTTAAATCTTTGTCTCGGTTCACACCAGGTGGCGACTCCATGTTATTTCTCCGGTTTAGTTCCCCTGCGGGCTATTCCGTACTCCCAACTAGGCTGGAGCCTAGAACAGCGTCGCCGATTTCTGTGTCCTACAGTCTGGCGACTCCACTGGGGATAGAGAATCGGCCCCGAAATAATGTCTTGTAGTGATTGTGATTTGTGCTTTAGTTAACCGCGTTTATAGTGGGTTGAAGGGGTTTAATCAAAGGCATTTTTAAGGCTATGTGAAGGTTTGGTGTCTTCCTTCATTCACTACCTTCTATAAGGAAAAGGTGTGAAGGCACCTAGATAATCATTACCCATAGCTCGTGTGACAGACTAATTTGGAGGACTTGTTGTTTATTCCTGTCACCAAGGCGATAAGAGCCTAAGAGGCTTGGGTATTTAAGAGAGTTCGCTCCACCCCCCCTCTGGGGAATCTACAATAGGAAATCCATTTGACAGTTAGTCACACACCATAACTTGTTGGCACGTACCTTAAGGTATAAAAAAGGTACGCTCACTTGGTCGCTCGAACCCTTGAGTGGGGAGTCCTAGTTGTGGGCAATCCTTCGTCAGCGAGAGCCTTTGTCTATACTCCTATAAACCCGCATATGAACCATAGTCATATATCCCATGGAAATTGTCCCTTTATGCTTTTGATAACCATATACATATTATATCTCATGCATCGCACGCATTTCATGCATCTCACGCATACACACATCATGTTAACCATGTGTCTTAAAAGCATCATAGATATTCGTTGGGTTAGAAAAAAAAAAGATTTGTCAAGAACAGTTTAGCAAACATGGATATCGAGAAAATGAAGCCGAGAAACAGAACTATGTACATGTTGTCCAACAATCTCCCACTTGGCCTATATCCAATCACTCAAGTATCTAATAACAGAACTATGTACATGTTGCTCAAACTTTTGCTGAGATATAGCCTTCGTCAGCGGATCTGTAATGTTATCATCTGATGCGATCTTCTCGATCTTCACATCGCCACGGTGTATGATCTCACAAATCAGATGAAATCGTTGAAGTACATGCTTGGATCATTGATGAGACCGTGGTTCCTTAGCCTGTGTGATAGCCCCATTATTATCACAAAACAAAGGTATGGGCTCAGCTGCTAACGGAACTACTCCTAATCCAATTAGGAATTTATGGATCCAAACTACTTCTTTGGCTGCCTCAGTTGCAGCAATATATTCAGCTTCTGTTGTTGAATCGGAAATAATCTCTTGCTTGGAAGATTTCCAGCTCACTGTTTCGTTGTTTAAACAAAATATGTACCCTGATTGTGACTTATAGTCGTCTTTGTCAGTTTGGAAACTTACATCGGTGAACCCAGTCACCTCAAGTTCTCGTTCCCCATAGACTAAGAAAGCATCTTTAGTTCGTCTAAGATACTTAAGGATGTTCTTTACAGTAATCCAGTGACCATCACATGGATCGGCCTGATAGCGACTGCACATGCTCAAAGTATATGAGACATCAGGTCTGACCGGCGTAAACACACACGTATAACGCAAGCGTACGTATCGTTCAAGTAGTATAAAAATATCGATCCCACGATGACTTAATGCCTACTGTTGTTATTAATTATTGATACTATTTATTTAAAAGTATCTAATTATAGGGAGAATATAATGATTGTTTGATTGCTTTTGGTTGATTGAATGTGAATTTGCTAATTAAAATAAAACAGACTCAAAAGAGAATACTAAGGAAAATAAAAGAAAAGACTAAAAAATCTAGGGTTGTGACTCCACACAATATTATTATAAAGATGAATTGATTCTCTTATCTATGTGTAATAAATCAGTTTGCTAACCTGGAACACGAAAATATGCAAAAGCCTCTGTCGATGGTCAGACGCAAATACCCAGTATAACCCAGAAAATAAATCGTGAAAAGATTAAAAAGTTTAGATCTTGTCGGCAAAAATAAAGGAAATAAAAACAGAAAAGTAAATCAAAGCAATCATCAAGGCAACAGAATTGTGTACGCAATACGCCACTAGCTTAGTATAAATTCATAATGATGCGTCTCAAGAATTAATTCTTACTCAGCCATCACAAATGAATTAACTCTATCCTTTGTGATTGCCAAACACCATTCCTTTTGTCTTAAAATGCTCCGTTTGTGCTTTTCCCTACAAAAATAACACATAAAATTAAAAACTCTACAACATGTATACACAAAATTTAAAAATAGAAATTACAACAAAGTGCATGGGTTGCCTCCCTGCTAGCGCTAAATTTTTCATCTTCAGCCAGACGTGACTGAAATCCATCTGTTAAGGAGGTTTCAATGTCGTTTTGGATGTCCGATTAAAGATAATCCCCTGTGCGTTGCTTTTGAAGGGTCTCTTCCAACAGTAAAGTGGCAAAAAGAATTTTGTCATATTTCGTGCTTGTGCCACCTTTTTTATCTTTGTTGCTCGACTGGTTCCTGAAAAGAAAGAATTAAAATCAGGAGGTCTAGTATGGTGCTTGACCTTGAATGGAAGTTCCATTCTATCAAGCTTCCGGGTGATATCTCTAAATTGTACTCCTCAAAACAGTGATGTTTCTTCTGAATGCTCTGGATCTTCAATTTGGTCTAACTGTTGCTCCTCCATTTGCTCTGCTTCTTGCTCCACCTATTCTTCACAGATGAATTTTAAAATTTCCTCGTTTAGTTCTTCATCTGTCATCTGTGAAATGCATACTCCATAAGTATCAACGTGAGGATGTAAAGATGTTTCTGACATTAGGTCTTCATCCTCTGATACGACTGGAATTGATGGTTCAGGTAGATCTTCATCAAACATCATGGTAAAGCATGCTCCAAGATCTTCATTTTGAGGATTGAAAGTTTGATCCTCCGTTGTTGGTGCAGTTGGTAAAAATAGATCAGCTTCATCCTCGTCAGAATCTGAATAATAAAAGTCAAATAGAGACTTTGCTGGTTTGGGATTCTGAACTGATACCTCTGATAGGTACTCGAAGGCTTCATCAGTGTTATCTGAAACTGGTTCTTGAGGTATGTAGTTCTGGTTTTCTGTGAATTGTCTCATTTGATCTGTCAATCTCTGAATGAATTTTAATTGTCTCTGAATACTTTCGAGTTGATTCTGGTATGTTTCAAGCATCATATCCAACTCTTGGTCTCGTTTCTTGAACCAATCTTTGAGCATGTCAACCATCTGATCTTCTTCTGATGATTCTGATTGTTGATGAAGATCATAGGTAGATGGTGGATAAGATGAGAAATATGATGGTTCTTCGTACCTTGAATGATTCTGATAATTCTGCCACTCTGAAAATTATATGCATTGATCGCTCGAGTGGTTACCATCACAAATTACACATCTCCCCATTTCGTTCTGATGAGCACATGTAGTATTGCTTGATTCTGATATCTAGTGATAGTTGTTGGGCTGGTCAACAGGCCTCAGAAAACTGGACTGTTGCTTCCAGATTTTGGGTGTATCTTCTAGTAAAGCTCGTGATCTCTCAATCTCCCAATAATGTTCCATTTTTCAATCACCTGAAAACAAAAGAAAGAAATAAAAATTACAGATAAAAATAAAGAAAATTAGATACAAATAAATTAGATAGCTTCAAAATTAATAACTCAAGAAAAAAAAGTCCCCGACAACGGCGCCAAAAACTTGACCGGCGTAAACACACACGTATAACGCAAGCGTACGTATCGTTCAAGTAGTATAAAAATATCGATCCCACGATGACTTAATTCCTACTATTGTTATTAATTATTGATACTATTTATTTACATGAATCTAATTATAGGGAGAATAGAATGATTGTTTGATTGCTTTTGGTTGATTGAATGTGAATTTTCTAATTAAAATAAAAACAGACTTAAAAGAAAATACTAAGGAAAATAAAAGAAAAGACTAAAAAATCTAGGGTTGTGACTCCACACAATATTATTATAAAGATGAATTGATTCTCTTATCTATGTGTAATAAATCAGTTTGCTAACCTGGAACACGAAAATATGCAAAAGCCTCTGTCGATGGTCACACGCAAATACCCAGTATAACCCAATTGAACCATAAGTCTATGTCAACCAAATTACCTGGATTCATTAAGATTAAGTTCCAATTATGGCTACCCCCGCCCAAAAGGTATATGTCTATCCTGTAAGGAAATCTATTAAAGGATTATCTATCCTCAATGAAGATCGTGGGCTATTGAATCTAAGGCTGAAACTTAAAATCCATATGTCTAGTTGATTTTAAGTTTACCATATCAATCTTATTGGTGATCAGACAACAAGAAGCATTAAGCTTAAGACTCAATAAACTAACTAAAGAATTACCCATAAAAAGAAAATCAATTATTAAGTGTGAATATTGTGTTTCATCACTTCCCTAGAATAAAATAAAATACTGGGGTTAGAGGATCCACATTTAATATTTCTTATCTAGGAATCTCACTTATTATAATATATAAATTATTTTATGTTCTGCTTTCTCAGGAATTAATAATGTTAAACATTTAAAACCAGCCATATAGGCGGTAATCCATTTAGTCCAACTACACCAACCATATAGGTGGTAATTATCTGTCACATAAAGACCAGCCATATATGCGGTAAAGTAATTATATTTAGACCGACCATATATGCGGTAATTAAGTCTGACATTAATTAATCCAGTTAAATTATAATTTATAAATTATAAATAAGTGAGATTTACCTAGAGAATTATATTAAAGGTTTCACCTTTTACCCCAGCGGAAATTTAACTACAAAACATAAAGTAAATAAATAAAAATCTGTAATAAAAACTAAAAATAAAAATACATAATTTTAATATTACAAAATTATATGCTTCCTATGAAATCAGGGAAAAAATCCCAAAGAAAGCACACCAAATGAAGTGGTGAAGAGCTCAATTTATAGGCAAACTCGGCAACCGGCGTCGCGACGCTAAAGTGCTTGGCGTCGCGATGCCCGTACGCGTCTTTGGTCCACGCGGGTTGACTACGGGTATGATGTCGGCACAATCAGGAAATGACACATGTCAGGCGGCAGAGCGGCGCAATCAGAAGACGACACGCGGCGCACGGTGAATGGCTGGATTTTTGGTTAAATGAGAAGGTGACACGTGGCAGAATGTGATTCACCGATGATTCGGTCCAATGAGAGATTGACACGTGGCACATGCTATGTTTGGTCGAATGGAATTGTGACACGTGGCAGCTGGCGCATTTTAGCAGATCTTCTATGATGATGACACGTGGCAGCCGGCGCACGTTAGCAAGATCAGCGCACGTTAGCATGTCCGGCGCATGTTAGGCGTCGCGACGTTGGAAATTAGGAAAATGCTCCTTTTGTCATTTTTACTCTATTTTGGCCCCGATTTGCTTCAATGTTTTCCAAACTTTATTTATATGTAAAATAACAATAAAACACATCAAAACGTTCACAAAACTCAAGAAACTATACAAAATATTAGGTTAAATGAGTGAGAAATAGTGATATAAATACCATTCATCAAGGTCGCGTACATATCATGGCGTACATGATCGATCCGACTGCTGAAGCATACGGGATCTGAATCATTGCATCTCTCTCATCTTGAGTTTTAGGACACATATCCTTCGATAGAGAGTCGCCATATGACACCGGAAGCAGCCCCCTCTTGGACTGATCCATGTTGAATCTCTTCAATACTTTGTCAATGTACGAGCTCTGAGAGAGTGCCAGCAGCTTTCTAGATCTATCCCGGTAGATCCTTATTCCTAGAATAAAGGCTGCCTCTCTCAGGTCTTTCATGGAGAATTTTAATGAAAGCCAAGCTTTCACCGATTGTAGCATGAGAATGTCATTTCCAAGAAGCAATACATCATCAACATATAGGACAATGAATGTCAGTGCACTCTCACTAACCTTCTTATATACACAAGAATCATCTTTGTTTTGAATGAAAGCATATTCTTTTATGATCTCATCAAAACGTTGGTTCCAAGAACGCGATGATTGCTTTAATCCATAAATGGATCGATTTAACTTGCAAACCTTGTTTGCATGTCTTGGTACGAAAAAACCATCAGTTGTTGCATATAAACATCCTCCAAAAGGTTTCCGTTAAGAAAAGCGGTTTTGACATCCATCTGCCATATTTCATAATCGAAATATGCAGCAATAACAAGCATTATCCGAATGGACTTAATCATGGCAATGGGTGAAAAGGTTTCGTCATAATCGACACCATGTCGTTGACGATAACCTTTAGCTACAAGCCTAGCTTTGTACATTTGTATGTTGCCTTCCATGTTTTTCTTTCTTTTGAAGATCCATTTACAACCAATAGACTTAATGCCTTCTGGTACATCAACTAGTGTCCAAACTTGGTTCGATACATGGAATCCATTTCTCATATGTAGCTGGTTCATCTTCCTCAATAAGATTAATGTCTACATGAGGTGAGATCAGAAACCCATACCTCTCAGGTTGTTTTCTGACTCTCTCCGACTTATGCGGTTCTTGTGTATCAGAAGATTGTGGAATAGTCTCATATCTAATGGACTGTTCGTGTTCCATAAGGGGGTCGGTGCCAGGAACAGTATCACTCCGATTTTCATTGAGATCTATTTTCCTCCCACTTACCACTGCATTCATGAATTCCTTTTCTAGGAAAACCGCATGAAGAGCAACAAATATTTTGTTCTCTTGTGGGTTGTAGAAATAATATCATTTCGTTTCCTTATGGTAACCTACAAATAGGCACTTATCCGATTTGGGTTCTAGTTTGGTACTATCCAAACGTTTAACATATGCCCAGCATCCCCAAATCTTCAGGAATAAGAAACCATGTTTCTTTCCTGTCCATATCTCATATGGAGTTTGTTCAACATAATTTGACGGAACCTTATTCAAAATAAGTATTGCACTGTTTAATGCATATCCCCATAAGGAAATCGGTAGCTCTGTGCGACTCATCATTGACCTTACCATGTCCAACAAAGTTCGATTTCTCCGTTCGGACACACTGTTCAATTGAGGTGTTTCGGGAGGAGTCCACTGTGAAAGAATACCATATTCTTTCAAGTAATCTTGAAACTCATTGCTTAAGTATTCTCCACCACGGTCCAACCGCAATGTTTTAATACTTTTGCCAGTCTGTTTTTCTACTTCGTGTCGAAACTCTTTGAATTTCTCAAAATTTTCCGACTTGTGTTTCATAAGATACACATAACCATAACGCGATGCATCATCCGTAAAGGTTACGAATATCCACCTCTAGCCTGGCTAGACATGGGCCCGCATACGTAACAATGAACGAGGGCTAACAGTTCGGTGACACGTACACCTTTACCACTAAAAGGTTTTTTTGGGCATTTTGCCTAACAAACATGATTCGCAGACATTATATGAATTATGATCAAATCCGTCCAAGTATTCATTCTTCGAAAGTGTGGATATACGAGTTTTGTTAATATGTCCCAGACGACAATGCCACAAATAAGTCTCATCTGTTTTACTCAATTTGAGCTTTTTATTTGTCAAGTTATATGTTTGAGATTTGTTTATATTCAAAATATAAAGACCATTATTCACATCTGTTGTACATATCTCAATATCATCTTTATAAACAAAACACCCAGTGTTCCTTAATACAAAGGTATACCTACATCAGGTTAAACTAGATACAGAGATAATATTCCTAGTCAAACTAAGTACAAAATAACAGTCGCCTAATGTAAGTACATGCCCTGGGGGCAGATTCAAAACTTAGGTGCCAACGGCCAAAACAACGACTCTCATCCCATTTCCGACTCGCAGGTCGATCTCACCTGAAGCCAGTCTTCTGCTAATCTGCAAATCCTGCACATCAGTACCTATGTGAGTACCACTTCCAGTATAAAAATCCAATTTTTAAAACTAGTAGTGGACATGTTTATTTCAATAACAAACATACATGAAGCCGGAGCCTTGCCCATATTCGCTTCCTTCAAGTCCGTCTTGAACTTACGGCAGTCATGCTTCCAGTGACCCCGTTTGCCACAGTGTAGGCAGATGTCTTGGGATTTATCTTTTGTCTTCCCAGAAGACTGTGATGATTGAGCCTTGCCCTTCTTCTTCTTCTTCTTCACACCCCAGAAGTCTTCGGCCAAGCCTTGGCCTTCTTGGATGTCGAAGTAAGATACGCCTCACGCTTCTTGCCTTTCAGAAGCTCTGGATCTGCCTCTTTCAGCATAGCCATTAACTCTACAAGAGTTTTCTCATGGTTCATCATATTATAGTTCATGATGAACCCGCCCCAGCAGTCAGGTAGAGACTATAAGATCAAATCTATGGAAGTCTCGACCTCGAAGGTAATGCCCAACAGACCCAGCTATTCGATGTCAACAATCATTTGCGACACGTAGTGTTCGAAAAATGTACCCTATGACATACGAGAGCGAAAGAGCTTCTTCTGCAAATCATACTTCTGAGATCTAAGATTATATCTATGAAGATCATTCAACTTCAACATCATCGCATAAGGATCCAATCCATTGTTCTGATGACGAAACTAAGGAGTCATTGCAGCAAGCATAACAGATTGAGCAATAAAGTTATTATCATGGTGAGTCTTCCAAAGCTCATGCTCTACTGGTTGCTCAAGTCCGAGCTCAGGCTCGAGAGGTCTCTCTATTACATAGAGCAACTTCTCAGCTCCCAGGACTATCATGAGGTTCATTTCCCAGTCTGGAAAATTTACGCTGTTAAAGACATTCCCACTCATGATTATGTCTCTAACGCTTATCTTTCCAGCCATTTTGATTGCTATAGTCCAACTATCCAATCAAATATTTCGGGTGCACTCAAATGCAATGGTTACTATAGTCCAACTATATAACCAATTACAAATGGAGTAGTGTTGAGTACAGTCTAACTGTTCAAAGAAAATAATAAATGAATAATATTAGTCCAACTAATATATATATAATAACGAGAAATAATAATAATAGAGCGCGCATATTAGCGAGTATTAAATGAAATTACAAATTTAATACTAGCCTCCCACTAATTTTCGGCGAGCCTCTAACCCTCCGTTGAGTACTCGGGAAACCTAGTTTCCTAATAGGCTAGGATCCCGTTAATAATACACAACCTGACTTTGGCCAACAAGCTGTATAAAATTTAACTAGGTATATCTCTAAGATCAATTGGATCTCATCCAATTCCTAGATCCGGTAGGTGGACATCCAAGTCCGAAACATATATCTAATATATTTCCTAACTTGTTTCCTCTGAATCAACTAAGCCTTGGCTTTGGCTCAACAAGCTTAATGATTCCAGTTAAACGTGATCCATTGACAGTGGGAAAGCTTCGTAATCCACGTTGATGAACAAGTGTGACATTGACTTTGGCCAACAAGTCACAACTGCCCAAGACATGCGATATTAACAAAGCTTTCATGGTTCAAACACATCCGCGATAGACAATGATCTTGACTTTGGCCAATAAATCAAAGCCAATCTGGGATCTTGAGAGAGAACCACTCAATGGAAGGAAACGCTTAATATTAAATGCGAGGGCATTTTCGTAAATTGGCAACCAATTTATTATCTTTGATTAGGTCTCATCATACACCCTTAAACATGCATTCTAAAAGCACAATAAGGCGCGATAAATATAATAATGATATACGGATGGTTATTCATATACATTTTGTTCCTAGAACAAATCTCTCTCCCGCTAGCACTTTACATTCTTTTATATACCCAATTACATAACACTATAAGAAACCTCATTTATATTGAGGGAAATTGGTGAGAAGAGAAATACAATGATAATTAGAGGTGATAGGCTGGACACGCAGGTCCAATTTCAAATAAATACAATATTTACAACAATTTCCAAAATTGCCCTCACTCATCTAATATCTATCCGATATACATTATTCAAACAAATACATCCAAACATTCACACATAGCATGTTGTCAATCAATCTAATCCAATTAATTAATTCTTCAATTAATGACAATCCAATGTTCATACAACGATTTGATTTGCGTGAGTCCAACTCGTTTAAGAATAAATACTCAAACTAAGTATTCTTAAATTATATCGAACTACAATATTAAATCCAATTTAAATTATATTCAATACTAATTCAAGTTTAATTCTAAATTAAACAATTACACCTATCATTATAATAATGTCTTTTTAGACTTGGATTCCAAATCCAATCCAAATGGTCTCAAATGCCCATTTAGCATCCAATGCCAATTCTATTAGGTCCAATGGGCTTTAATTAATTCTTTAGGCATGGACTTTTGGCCATTATGGATCAAGCCCATAATGCCTTGGCCCATTTAGGAATCATCCTATGCCACAAATCAATTTTGGCCCATTAGGCCCAATTAGATTATTAAATGCACAAAAGTCATATTTTGGACTTTTATGGAAATACTTTAGGCCCAATTGGATCTAACCCAATTGTCCACAACCAAACTTGGCCCAACTAAGCCCATTAATCCAAATTTAACCAAATTAGCCCATTTAATATTTTAGGGACTAATTTACATTAATACAATATTCTAAATATTACATTAATCCATTTTAAGTGTAATTAACATAACTAATTAATTAATCTAACATTTCCAAAATATTAATTAATCTAATTAATAATGCTTATCATTCCAATTCATGTCCACCACAAATTGAAGCAAAATCAAGTCTCCAACCAAACATGCTAACTCACGACAATGACAAGAAATTAATATCCAATTTGATTCCAATCCAATTAAATCAACATTCAACATATATATCATGCCATTAACACATCCAAGTGTCAAAATTTAAAAATCACCATGAGTTATACTAGAGTAATATTCGGCCAACATAAGGAAAATAGGGAAATTTGATCCAATCAATTTTTCAACAATCCAACAATACACAACTCCAAGTTGTCATCATCTAACATCAACCAACAACTCAATTTTGAATTTTTATGCTCCAAGTAAAAATTCCTAATTAAAGTTTATGAACCCTAGTTTTTCAAAATCATATTTAGTGTATGGACCAAATTTGGTCCAAGGGCAATTTCATCATTTTGCTTCAGGCCCATTGTTGAACGCATCCCAGACTCCCCAACTCAAGATCCAAGCCCAAGCTTTTACCTCAAAAGGAAGCCCCAATGTTTTAAGTGTATAGAGGCCCAGAGATTCACAAGCCCGGGCCCAATGAGATACCACGTGCTCAAAGCATAATCGGGGCTCACCCTACTCCATTTCACATAACACCCAGGCTCATAAGTGCCATTAACAACCCATCTATTTCAGCCTACAACACAGTTATAGCTCCATATGAAGTCGACTGTTACCATGATCCAACGGACGTTTAATCAAAAGGCAATAAAGGCACACGTTACTAGAGCATGTATATATAGGGAACAAGACTCCAAGAGGGGGGGATTCAACTTCTAGCTCTCCAACTCACAGCTTTAGAAAATTCTCATTCAAGCTTATAACACCTTTCGTTCACCGCCCTCACGACGGTGGGCAGTACTCCCGCTCACTCTACATCATTGTTTTGCAGGATCGCCAGTGCCCCCATCCTCACGAAATCTCGATTGTAGACTTGTAGTGAAAATTAGCGTCTACAGTTTGGCACCCACCGTGGGGTCTTGGTGATTCATAGCGTGCAAAGACCTCTCCATTTATGATCCTTCCAAACATCTCTACTAATATGGCGTCAACAGCAGGAGCAAACGCCAAATGAGTACCATCATTTGAACTATTCTGCACACTTCCTCCACTCGACATGAGGATACCCTCATAATCCCCGGCATACCCAATCAACCAAGAAATATTCTCCATAATTGACATATATTCAAGACTCCTTGAGGCGGTTACTATCTACTCCAGATAGCATATATAGATTTTCATTACCTTTAGTCTTTGTGAATGGATTGTCATCACTTCCAGACTACTTGAAAGAGGTGTTAACTTCTTCAGACGATGTTGAGAGGATTCTCAACTCTTCCAGAAGACATTAGTGAATTGTCATCAATTTTAGACTCCATTCGACCAGAGTCTCATAGACCAACATTAGGAGCAAGGCGCGTCCCTTCAATGGAACCATTTTCCTTACCATTCACCTCATAGGCGATGTACTTGGCAAAAGGAGATTGTCCCACTAGACAATACCCAAATGAAGATTTGGCGAGGACATCCCGGTCAACATTGTCAGGCAAAGAATTTGTTGGGGATGTTCCACTCGACATCAGTGTGTTATGGAGGATGTTCCAGTTGACATTACTATATATATAGTTGGTTGCTTGCAAAAGATTCTACCCGACCCACCATATATGAGGTTTGACTCTGGTACAAGATCTCATTTGATATGAGAGGGAAGAAGTCCTTCCTATGGCTGGAGTTTCATTCCACACGACAATGGGGAAGTTCAAACTATAATAAAAGATTTCACTCGACACGACAAGGACGAAGTCTTGGGTTGAGGCTAAAGTTCCTATCAACACGACACGAAGGAATGATTAGCTACTAGTTGAAGACCCATTCGACGCGACATATAGGAAGGCTGAGCTACCAAAGATTTCAATCAACATTGTATGGATGCACATTAAGAGGATATTATTCCACTCGACATCATATCCTCCAGACTACATGATAGACTTGGCATGGATATTTTAGTCAGCATTATCAGACGACGAGAAACATGTTCTCTTGCGAGTCGTGTGGCATATTGCCTGAGCCAATTGATATACTGCACACGAAAGTGAATAAAAAGGTGGCGTACCATCAATTTTCTCATGTGCGTGAAGTATGCCCAGTCTTCACTCGCGAATCACAAAGAAAACAACTGGCCATGTGTAGTCTGTAATCATGCATCGCTGCCATCACTAAAGATATTATCCATCAAGCTTCTCATGGATGCAACCACTCGACAAAATGAACCTCAAGAGCAATCAAAATTTGAGTCTACAAAATCCATTGATACTCAGGAATCCGACTTGTGGAGGCTTGTTGTTAGAAGCTCATCTGTCACTGCCATATGCGTCTATCAAAGCTCTAGTCCATAATCAAATAATGGGTGACAACGGTCTTTCAAGTCTGGAAGTTGAAGACGGGTGCAGCTTATTGGGCCCAAGGGCAAAAGTTGCACGACCAACACTACCTGTTCGTTCTATCTTTGATCACCAACCTGTGCAGATGTAACAGAATCAAACTCGTCATAACTGATGACGGATTGCTGACCATATAATTTCGGATTTGACGACACTCTTCCTTGCTGAATGTTATTATTTGGGTTTGAATGATCCAACTGACGTATGAATTTTGGATTAACATGTGTGCCATGAATAGGTCGAGGAGACTCAGACGCTCGCCGAGAATTAATATTTGATGGTTGTTTGTTAACTTGAGAAGGAGACGGCAGTTCTGCTCCAATCCTCAGGAGGACTGAATGTGGAAGAACTGTTGACCAAGTCCCAAAGAGGTGTCGCATAGAACTTTACATCACAGGATGTGCTTGCTTGAATGCTTCATAGAAAACCTCAGGTACGACAAGGGCACTGGTGGCGTGTCAAACTTTGAGGCAAGCACTGGGCGCAATTATATTTTGGAGGCTACACTAAATCTTTCGGTATTCTAGTTCAAATTTACAAGGGACATGGGTAGCTGAAATCCACTATCTATTCTCTCGCTCTCATTCTCCTTCAGCTTTGACTCAGCTTCTCAGATTAAAGCGGTCTTCTTACGTACGATTGACGTAGTGTAGAGAGTGAAGTGCTATAGTTTTGGGCACTTAGTAGCTTGGTTCAGTCGACATATACCGAAGAACAACACCCACAAGCGATCTATGTTGACTTAAACCTGCGCCTATTTATATAGAGAGAGACGAGCCATACAACGTACATGCACCCAGCCAAAATGCATACTTCTAGCCAACATGTTTGAATTGAGCAACGTGAGTATCCTGCAAAAGATATGCGTGCGTCCCGAAATGTGAACCCCTTCCATTCGACCTGCCTCAACCCAATAACGTGGATATCCTCCAACAAATAAGCATGAGAATGTCCTTCAGTCGACGAACGTGATTCCAGAAACTTTCATAGTTCCAGCCGACAAACACGCCTCCATAAACGCATCAATACAAGCACAATACATCTTGGCTTTCATGACTGTGTCCTCGTAGGATGAATTCACTGAAGCTCCATAAAGTGGCTGCGCAATACATCTTGCGTGTAGACTGGCCTGTAGCTACCTTGCTAGTGTCGAATGAAGGCAGCACACTGTGATAAGTTGCCGTTTATTTCTCTTATTCCTGAGCTGCAGGGCTTTGTTTGAGTGTTGTCTTGTTCGATGTAGGACACACTTCGACATTGGCTGTTTTGTTTACTGGTTGCTGGACGATTTGGTCTTCGGCCAAAGCTGTTTGGGGTGTGGGTTGAGGCAGCTTTGTTTCTCTCTTAGTGTGGGAGGGTTTTCATAATGTGTTGGCTTGTGCTCTGCTCACCACAATCGATGGGGGACTTAAGAAGATTTTGGTATTTGGCCTGCTGATGGGCTTTTGCGTCAATATTGGCCTTTTCTAGTTTGATTGAGCAGTCTGGCCTTCGGCTGGTTTTGTTTTTGCCTTCGTGATGCAGGGCTTTGTTGTCGCTTTGATGTTGTTGGGCTCTTCTTTTGGGCCGCTTGTTTTGTTCTGCCATTTTATGTCATTCGACAAGACAAAAGTGAAAGCCTGGCTCTAGGAGAGACTAATAAGCAAGCGAAGCATTAGACATGTGCGCCACACAGTAGGACACTAATAAAGGCTAGGCACTAGGGTGGATGGCCATTGACCCAGGGTACATAAAGAAGTTTCCATCTCTTCCTCAGAGGACGTGAAAGGTTAGTCATCTTTTATGTACTACGTTGATTTAATATTACCAATTCTAGACTGTATAAGGAATCTTTTTAGAATGAAAGATCATTAGAAACCTACGTCAGGTTCAATCGAACTACCTTCATCTAGTAAGTAGAGTGAAAATTATTTGGGACCTTCATGATGTCTATTCGACCTTAGACCCTCACCGACCTTTGTTGGGTCTTGTAGAGTAAGGCTGGTAGCGTGAGGGATAAAGACCCTCATTAGTATTTAGCAGGTATCAGGAGTGAAACTATCTTCGACTTTTCTTAGGTCTAGTAGAGTCAGGAATGATGACCTTGGACTTCCATCTTGTCCATTAGTCAAGTCCATACAATAGGTCCATTCAATCGTAGTCTCATGGACCTTCATCAAATTTAGGAGAGTGAATGATGACCCCTTTGGACCTTCATCAGGTCTGTCCGACAATTTCATTCGACAGTAGTTTCATGGACCATCATCTGGTTTTGTAGCATGAGAAGGAAAGACCCTCGCAGACTTTCATCAGGTCTAGTGGAGTAGAGACCCTTATTGACCCATGTTTAGATTCAGTAGATTGAGGAATGAAGACCCTCATGAATCTTCATCGTGACTTGAGTGTGTAGACTCCTCAATGTGCCTTCATTATGTATAATGGAGTGGTTAGATTCTCATGTACATTCTTTAGGAGTGTGTAGACTTTTTTGGACCTTCATTGGGTCAAATGGAGTGTAGGCAATGATGTACCTTATTCGTGAGTAGTAGAATGAAAACTTGCTTAGATCCCCATCATATCTGGTAACCAGAAGCATGGAGATTTCTCTGACTGTCATCTGATTCAATCGACTGGGGACATCCCCCATGGCTCCTGTAGAGTCAACACATAAATTTCATCCGGACCAAGAAAATTTTGAAGACTCTCATGGTCCTCGACCAGTAGTGTAGAGATTATAGTAGTCTCAACAAGACTAGTTGACAGGGGACATCCCTCAGATGACTCATGTCGAGTCAAATAAAGATATGGACTTCCTACAGTCCATACGACACAATGTCGTATGAAATAACGCCAGAACCATCTTCTGGTTATGGACTGCCTACAGTCCATACGACACAATGTCATGAAATAACTCCTGAACCATCTTCTGGTTATGGACTTCTTACAGTCCATACGGCGCATGTCGTATGAATTATATCTTCCTGGCCTCATCAAGTCCAGACGACCGGGGACAACCCCCATGGACTCATGTCGAGTCAAGTTTTAGACATGGATTTCACATGTCGTATGACTTATATCCTCCTGGCCTTATCAAGTCCAGTCGACCGGGGACATCCCTCAGATAACTCATGTCGAGTCAAATAAAGACATGAACTTCCTACAGTCCATACGGCGCATGTCGTATGAATTATATCTTCCTGGCCTCATCAAGTCCAGACGACCGGGGACAACCCCCATGGACTCATGTCGAGTCAAGTTTTAGACATGGATTTCACATGTCGTATTACTTATATCCTCCTGACCTCATCAAGTCCAGTCGACCGGGGACATCCCCCAGATAACTCATGTCAAGTCAAATAAAGACATGAACTTCATACGGCGCTTGTCGTATGAATTATATCTTCATGGCCTCATCAAGTCCAGACGACCGGGGACATCCCCCATGGACTCATGTCGATTCAAGTTGTAGATATGGAACACACTTGTCGTGTGACTTATAAATCTAACCTTCATCTGGTCCAATTGAGTGGGTACTTCCCCGATGGGTCTAGCAGAGTCAAGTTCATTATCCCGCCTATCATTTGGCTCGGAGGACTGGGTACTTCCCCAATGACACTTGCAGAGTCAAGCTCATAACTTGACATTCGTTTGGTTCAATCAAAAGGTAGCATCGGCGCTCGAGTACACTTACACGCTATGGCCTCGCCCCAAGCGACACACGCGCCAAGTACTCTCCAAGCCAAGGACTCATTGACTCAGAGAGTAGGGGACAAACTGTATGGACCAAATTTGGTCGAAGGGCAATTTAATCATTTTTCTTCAGGCCCATTGTTGAACGCATCCCAGACTCCCCAACTCAAGATCAAGGCCCAAGCTTCTACCTCAAAAGGAAGCCCCAATGTTTTAAGTGTATAGAGGCCCAGAGATTCACAAGCCCGGGCCCAATGAGATACCACGTGCTCAAAGCATAATCGGGGCTCACCCTACTCCAGTTCACATAACGCCCAGGCTCATAAGTGCCATTAACAACCCATCCGTTTCAGCCTACAACACAGTTATAGCTCCACATGAAGTCGACTGTTACCATGATCCAACGGACGTTTAATCAAAATGCAATAAAGGCACACGTTACTAGAGCATGTATATATAGGGAACAAGACTCCAAGAGGGGGGATTCAACTTCTAGCTCTCCAACTCACAGCTTTAGAACATTCTCATTCAAGCTCATAACACCTTTCGTTCACCGCCCTCACGGCACCCTACGAAGCTCAAGGTAGCATCCAACCTTTGACTTCCCACTTTCTAACTCCTTAGTACCTTCACTGACTTGAGCGTCGGAGTGCCCCCGGCACCCACCACACCGGTGTGCAGTACTTCCGCTCACTCTACATCTTTATTTTGCAGGATCGCCAGTGCCCTCATCCTCACGAAATCTCGATTGTAGACTTGGAGCGAAAATCAGCGTCTACATTTAGCAAGGCTCTGATACCATTGTTAGTCTCTAAGACATGCCACAAGATCCTAAATGTGATTTTATGTGTGAAATTACAAGAAAAAGTGGCAGAATCACTTACATTGTAAATGGAGAAATTTCAAACATTTCATCTTTGGATTAAGCTCAAGTTTGTTGTATGTTGTTTATTCATTGGGTGAGTTTCCCTATCACCTCATTTGACTCCTCCAAGTGCTAGCTTTGTTGAAATTTTTTGAAGCAAAATTTCACTAAAAGGGAGAGAAGGTTTCGGCCAAGAGGAGAGAAGAAGAGAGTGAATAGTATGTTGTTCCAAAAACTTGGTTGTTGTGTGTTAAAGACAATTAATAAATAAAGCCAACTACTTCCATCATCAATTGACATTTGATGTAAGTCATGTGGTCCCACCACATTTTAAATTTAAAATTTAAGTTTCTTCAACACACAACTAGACTTGGGCCCACCAAAGTCAAAGATATTTTGTGTTCCCAAAACACAAAAAGACACACGTAAAGTCACGGGCAATTTTATCGGGTTCGTTTAATTTTGATCAAACGAATTTACCGTCGCTCTATACTTAAATAATTATGCCTTGCAAAAATTATTACGATAGTCACTTTCAAATTAATTCTAAATTAATTCGTTCGTCCGAATTAAAATCCAATTTTAATTTCGTATTGAAATCTGATTTTAATTAATATATCTGATATATTATTTTAGCCACAAATAAATAAATTAAATAGAAAAATCAAATTTAACTATTAAATTTATTTTACCGATTAATTCTAAATTAATCGTGTTCTGTCTTTTATACGAAGTTAATCCCTGATTAAATCTTACCGCAATTAATTCCTGATTAATTTTCTCTCTCATAATTAATCCCAGATTAATTCTATCTGAGTCAAATGTCATTGGTGAATCTTTGGGAAGCGACCCAAGAGATTCCTGGATATGTTGGCAGTAAATACGGTTATCGGACTATCTGAACACGTTCGTACCATATACCATGTTCTCACCGATTTATAGGACATGGTTGGCTTCTAGTAAAGCACCGTGCCTACCCAATTCTCCAGAAATATTCGCCGAGGAATATCATCTCTATTAGATGTAGTAATACTAATATTATGTAATGCGTAATACGATCCAGTATCGGATGTCACATGCTAGGCCTAGGGCTAGCTTTGTGTCTGTCCCGTACGAAGCATATATTGGATCCCAAGTAACTAATCTCTGTAATCGGGAAGTCATGACCTAGTTATACTATCCCGATAGCTGCAGCTTTTAGGAGCAATAGTTATGTATCCTGTGTGACCATCATCTCCTTATGACTGAAGTGATACTCCCATCTTGACATCACATCCAATACACTACGATTCTCAATAAACCCAATACAGGCGTACACAGAACCTGTTAAAGCTCCAGATGACCAATACTAAAGTAAACTGATTGTCGCAAGTAATAGCGATGTAAGTCTCAGGTTAAAGATCACACACACCTACCCTGATTCGGATTCCCATAGACACATAGTCATACTACCAATGAGATTCTTAGTGGGTCTATCCAGAGCAAATTGTTCCCGGTCCAACGGCTAACAGAACCTCTTATTACACTTGCATAAGTATCCAATACCTAAATATATGAGAACTATGCCGTTAAACTTCCATAACGCGCACAAGTGTAATACTAGTCTATTCCGCATTATCAATGTCCAGTCTCGATAATACTTCGAATATGGATATTTAATGATTAAACCGTTCGTGGATTAATATTGTCTCATATCTTATTAATCCAATTTAATCATATGGACTTTTATCATTAATATATATCCAAGTAATCCAATTACAATAATGATAAAATATCAATTTCCTTTTAGGCATCATAAAAATAAAGTAAAAATGAATTGGGTTAATGAAGCGAAGTAAAAAATCAAAGTCCATCAAAACCACCACTACTAATTCAGAAATTAATGGATATCTAACGATAAACTTTGAGTTCCCCTAAAGTGCTTTTGTGGAGCATGCATTTATTATGGACGATAATATTCTTGATGACAATGTTGGACAATTATGACCTATAGCATCACTATTTGTAAAGAACATTGTGTTTTTGTACAAATTATCTATGTGACAAAAGGAAATTACTATTTTATCATTATTATAATTAGATTACTTAGATATATATTAATGATAAAAGTCCATATGGTTAAATCAGATTAATAAGATATGAGATAGTATTAATCCACGAACGATTTAATAATTAAATATCTCTAGTAGAAGTATTCTCGAGACTGGACATTAATGATTCTGAATAGACTAGTATTACACCTGTGCGCGTTATGGAAGTTTAACGACATAATTCTCATATATTTAGGTATTGGATACTTATGCAAGTGTAATAAGAGGTTCTGTTAGCCGTTGGACCGGGAACAGTTCGCTCTGGATAGACCCACTCGGAATCTCATTGGTAGTATGACTATGTGTCTATGGGAATCTGAATTAGGGTAGGTGTATTTGATCTTTAACCTGAGACTTACGTCGCTATTACTTGCGACAATCAGTTTAATTTAGTATTGGTCGTTTCGAGCTTTAATAGGTTCTATGTACACTTGTATTGGGTTTACTGAGAATCGTAGTGTATTGGATGTGATGTCAAGATGGGAGTATCACTTCAGTCATATGGAGATGATGGTCACACATGATACAGAACTAGTACTCTTAAAGCTGCAGCCAACCGGATAGTATGACTAAGTTATGACTTCCCGATTACAGAAATTAGTTACTCAGGATCCGATATATGCTTCGTACGGGGCAGACACAAAGCCAGCCCTAAGCATAACATGTGACATCCGATACTAGATTGTATTACGTATTACATAATATTAGTATTACTACATCTGATACATATGATATTCCTCGGCGAATATTTCTGGAGAATTGGGTAGGCACGATGCTTTGCTAGAAGCCAACCATGTCTTATAAATCAGTGAGAACATGGTACGGGGTACGCACGTGTTCGGATAGTCCGATAACCGTATTTACTGCCAACATATCCATAAATATCTTGGGTCACTTCCTAACGATTCACCAATGATATTTGACTCAGATATAATTAATCTGTGATTAATTAAGAGAGAGAAAATTAATCTGGGATTAATTGCGGCAAAAATTAATTTCGGATTAACTTCTTGTTGGACAATTATGATCTATAGCCTCATTATTTGTAAAGAACATTGTGTTTTTGTACAAATTACCCTCAAAAATATAGTTGTTGGGAGGGACAAATTAGACATTTTAAACTTTTATTATTATTAAAAAAATATTTTTTGACTGTTATGGTTAACAGTTGAAATTGTTAGATGTTACGGTTAACGGTTGAAATCGTTAACCATAACGACTAACGGTTTCGAACCGTAACGGTTAGTTCGAACTGTTACGGTTCGAATTGGTCTAACCGTCGATTGTCTCAACCTTAATCAAATCGGACTCGACCAGTTCGGTTACGGTTCATGGTTCGGTTGCATAGTCAATAGTTCGATTGTAGTTTGGTTACGGTTCCGAACCATAACTGTGTGCATGTCTATTTGCACTTGCACCTTGTGAGATAGTTATATGAGGATATCATATTTTACATGTGTGTTATAACGAGTTTTGTTATGTGTCAGGCTTTGGAGACTGGATGGTCCGACCTACTGCTGGTAACATTCTGAATTTCTCGGGGTGTTACACTTATCACAAATCAAACCTGGAAAACTTTTTTTATGATGATTAGATAAAAGCACAAAGAAGACATTAGGGAAAACACACACGAAATGATATATATATCTAACCTTAGAACTTATACCAAATTGATATGATCCAAGATGACCAATTTAGGCTTTTTTGAAATGCCAAAATTGGGCTATTCACAAGACAAACGGAACTAGCATTCATGAACTTAACTGATGTTATGGAGGATGGATCTAGCCTAATAACCTAATTCCTAATTTGCATTAGTAATGATGATGGTATTTGCACAGCTGTTGTATTTTAGCCGTAAATTTCTCATCCAATTATGGTTATTCAAGTTGCGATGGAAAGATAAATGAAAGATCTACAATTTTATAGTTCAAGTTGAAGACTGATTTAGAATTCTTTTAGTCAAAAAAGTGATCGTAATTTAGTAATAGGGTTTTAGGTTATTTTACATATATATATATATATATATAAGTGTTATATACTGAACTTAATGTTATTTTAAGGCATTGTGCGTGAATATTCTTATTAATTTACTATTGAGATTACTTTAGTTAGTTTAATTATGATTTCATTATGTTAACCTTATTAGGTTTAATTTAGGATACCTTATTTGGGTTGGTTTAGGATTAACCTCCTTATTATAAAAGGGGTATAAACTTATTATTTTTATTAAGCTTTATGATATGTGAAAAATATAGATTGTTGTTGAATTGAGAGTGTATCCTCTCCGAGTTCTTGAAAGACTTATGAACTTATCAAAGGTGTTATTGATCTTTGTGACGTTTCAAACAACTTATCAAATGCATTGCTGACATTTTGTGGTGTTTCAAACAATTAGGTTATTGTGACTTAGTTTCTCAAGGGTTTTAATCTTTCCAACATGTACTTGGTATTCTTGGGCAACTATTTCAATTTTATTATAGGGTTCTACGTGCTTTATTCTCGTTAGGGTTTACATCAGTACTTATCAAAGCTTAGGTGGAAGCTAGGTTTTTCTTTTTTATTGCGTTTTTCTTATTCTTGAGTTTATTAAAATCAAAAAAAAAATCAGTACTGATTGTTGTATCACAAATACATCCATTGACACAGCCAGAGAGTGATATATAATCCTACATGCTCTTATGATGTTGATAGTCTGAAATCTGTCAATCTTTGTCATTATTCAAAATATAAAACGTAAATGATTTCTTTCAAAAATCATTTCGAAAATACATTTGAAAACTCTTTTACTATAAAAAATTAATTTCAAAATCCATCATTGTAAATCCGTATTGAGGATCCAACATAACTCAACTGGACGAAACATAATAAGTGCCCAATGCCTAAATCGCGCGCACATATTGGACAATGAACAAAACGATCCACTGTCGACAGAGGATCGAGCCGGCCCATTGCAGTTGGACAAACCTCTATACAAGTGCCACAATGGAAACATATCATATCAAATTATAAGACTATAAAAACCATATACAAGCGCCGTGACGAAAATATGTCATATCGTATAATATCATAAACAATATCGAAATGCATCAAAATAAAAGTGTAATTCTTTTGAAATCATTCTTTCCCCAAAACATAAATGTGTAAATCAAAATAAATCTTCGATGCAAATGTTTCAAAATACATAACGAGCGTCTATTGTTCTGTCGCGCGCACAAACCGGACAGTGTACGGATCATGTCGACGGAGTAGTGGGCCAGCCATTTTTCGATGGTCTGGACCCCATAACAAGAGTCCCGGCCAAGCCGGAACGAAACATATATAAGTGCCACGAAGGGTCAAAAATATAAAATCATCAAGCACTGTGACGAAAACAGATTTTCGAGCGTCTCGACCGAACTAAGTTTTACAGTTTTAAAAACATCAAAATTATTTTCGAGCCCCGAAACGGAAACATATTATCAAGCACCTCGACTGAAACATATCGACAAATCTCAAAACATGAAAACGTGAATCAAGCGTCGAGGTAAAAATATTTCTTTATCCTTTATAATCAAAATCAAAATATCTAAAGTCTTTCTTTTTCTTCTTCTCTTTTTCTTTTCAAACAATTTTATGTCAAAATCAAATACCAAGTTTTCAAAACATGGTTCAAAATATTAGTTCACAAGTTAGACTATCAACATCATAGATTTACTTGTACATCAAAACACAATGATTTCACAACACTTACTTATACATATACCTATATAAACCACATACCTTTAACTTAATATACCTATACACATACCTATATTCATTGTATACAATCATATACAGATAATCCAAATCACCCATATCAATCAAAACCATTGCACATCGTACCATATATCAGAAATAAAATCAAATAGCAAACATAAGATCTATATGGTCTATTCACAACAGAAAACTTACCGAGACGATCAGATATCCTATAGCTGCAGTCACCGACACCTAAACCTTGGCTCTGATACCACAACTATAACACCCTGCCAAAGGCAGGATGCTACCGGCATGAGACATGATTGATCCATCTTCATAAGCCTCTAAATTTACAGAAAACATTTAAATCAATCACATTAGAAGTTTTTTCAAATTTACTAAGTTACGACGGGTTTAGAGTTATCAACATTCGTTATCCTTTGCTTTATCCATGTCAAATTTTCATATTTACATGTCTATATATGTGCCAATCTCAAAGCTAACATTCAAAGCATACAATGAAAAACTCGAATACCATAGAGTATATGGTTAACATCAATTTGCTTCAATCACGTGAAGCATAGAGTCATGCATCCATACTTTTATCATAAATATCCATATTTGAAATATCATCAAAATCGACAAGTCAAACAAACTTTCTCATATTCAAAACATATTTTCTCATATTCAAAACATACTTTCTTCGATTTAGTTACAAACTATCTAAATACCAAAACAACTTACTTCATCTAAGGGTGGCAAAAAAGCCCGACCCATGGTGAAAAAGCCCGGACTGGACTTCAAAATGAGGGACTCGGCTCGGGCCTGGGCCCGAGTCGAGCTCAACCAAAAAAGCCCGGGCCCGGCTCGACCCGGGCTTAAAATAAATAATTATATATTTATATTTATAATATATTTATATATTTATATAATAAATTTTTTATATTTATAATTTTTTATATTAAAAAATCAGGCCCGGCTCGAGTTCGGCCCGTTGCCATCCTTAACTTCATCATTCTTTAACCACGATAACCTTACAATAGCTTCACACTTGGGTTTCACTTGCATTCACACATACCGTAGCACACTTCTCTTATATTCATACAATACCCATATTTTCATAAATCTTACTTGGAAACATTTCCAAAACCAAAGACTTTCAAACATATTCATTCTCTTTTACAATATATATACATACATACATACATACATACATTAACAATCCTAACATACAACACACATACTCAGAGGTATACATACAATCATTGTGTAACTGATAACAAATCATACATAACAGTCAAAACATCAAGGAACACAACCAACGCAACACATACACATGAGTTGGCTTACACATACAATGCTCGTACAAGACTCATTACCTATTTTAGAATAGGTGTGGGATGGATGCCGTCTGAATGGATTCCTAACCAGGTCGACTGTTATACCATGAAACTATTAACCAATTAAACATTCACACATGAGCACATATCAAAAAACACAACTCATAACACGATTTTTCATACGCAAGTATATACATGACACACACTTCAAGTCATCATACCAAATACTCAAGTACATACATATATCTCAAACATATAAACATACACCTCTCTTCGAATTCGGATACCATACCATCTCATACTCATCATGTCTTTTACTTATCGATCAAATATATTTGCTTTCAAGAGTTCTTATCAGGAAACATTTATGGCATTGAAACTTACTAGTTAAGACATACTTATTCATGAAACACATCTTTTCCCTCACGTACCTTAATCATTCAGGAAAATCTTAGTTTATACCAACTTCACTCACCACCCTTAATCCCCCCAAAACCACACAGATAAATCACATGTATCAGTTAGCAGCGAACTTATCGAAACACCGTACACAAACACATGGTTATACAAATTCAGAAACCATAACTTTTTCCCATTTATCGATCTTATATACTCAAGTCATATGTTATATTATCATTTCATACATATATATATACATATACATATTTATATATTTATACATATACATATTCATTCACATACACTTATGCATACCATTACAGGTTCATACATTGACATACATAAATAGACATTCATATCACCCAACATTTCAATTCATACTATAGCATTATAAAAATTCATACATGTGGCGGTCGATAGGCTTAATTATACATTATCTCGAATTTGTCTCAAGAGTATCTCTTAATTATCCTTATTTTACCCTAAACACTTCAACCATTTACACACACACAAATATATATATATATACATATATACATATATATTTGAGCGCAAACCAACAATCAAGTACTCTCTGTATGATTTATTTATCTGGTTTCGCGAGCACTCTGGGTCCTAGTCAAGTCTGCCAAAACAAAAGGCAAAACACTGTTAGAATTGTAACTTATGAAATTCTCAACTTAACTTTGACAAAGTTGTGGATCTTTCTGGGATAATCAAATCGAGTCTGATTTCAATTTTTTTTTAGTTCCATTACACTTAAAATATCATTACAAATTATTCCAAACCACTAGTTCACTTAAATTCCCGGTTTACACGTTTTTTAAAAATCTTCTGAAAAGTTTCTGCAAACGCTACGGAAGGGTCCCGAACCCTCTGAACCTACTCGGATTTATCCAAACATGTTCGTAATATCATATATAACTCATAACTATCGCTAAAATCAAAACACATCATTATACGTAAAAAATCACTTTTACCGAAAACTTGCATATTCTATCGGATTGAACAAACTCGTTCCGTTTTCATTCGGATTCTACCAAATACACATATTCAATATACTAATACTCAAATAATTCATTTTATATCATTATGCTACTCTACAAAACTATTGGATACATCCGAATATTTAGCGGAAAACTTGAAATTTGCGGATATTTATCGGGAGGTCTTACCAAGATTTCGAAGGCATATACAAAATCCAAACGATCACACAAACACGCTGGTCTTACCGGGAGATCTTCTGTTCATCGTGGGTCACTATTCATCAGAATATTCTTTCCTCATTTCGGTTGCAACCGTGCACGGGACCGAAATCTGTCACCGCCAACTTGTAGTACTCTCTGAGAACTTCGATTTGGTGGGTGGCTTGGGTCGTGAAACGAAGCGAGGAGCCAAGATCGACAAACCCATGTGCGCACCATTTCCTCCTCTCTCATTGTTTTCCGACGCCTCTGGCTCACCGCCGACCACCATCGGATGCGCGGTGGCCGGATGCTTCCCCTACACCGATGCATCGGTCGGTGGTGGCCGACTGTTGGGGTTGGTGCTCAGAGCGCCAATCCGGACCGTATTTATGTCTGATTCATGAATACGAACATCCCCTTATTCCATAATATTAGTTATTTATGGTTGCACCTCTTGTTCTTATATACGTATTCGATCTGATTACGATTAGATTGAAACTAAATGTGGTTTAGTGATATGTATATATTAGACAAAGGCCCGATAATATATAATGCAGTACACAGTTACAAAGTTAGTTTGTAATTGACATTGGGAAGTGTCACTGCTATATGAATATTATCAAACATAGTTCCTGGTCAAGATTTGCTAACACGGGTCGGTTAGTCAAATCCGTTGACCAGTACATGTCGTATATCAAGACTTGGTCCGATGGTTTATCCCAATGAACCATGAGTCTATGGAGACTCGTATAGACGTGTAGGTGTTTATAATGGATAAACACTGAACGGCTCACCGAAGATTCTTAATGGATGGTACGCCAACGTCAATAAGAATCTTCTCGGGTTGAGTAGCATAGTGGCCTTCGACTTGAGACACCACTGTGGATGTATGAGACATCCTCCACACTTAGATGGCAGTCACGTCACCGATCTATTTAGATCAGACCTCTGCACGTTCATTGGGTGTGGACCGATCCTCAGGATATCCTGTGTGTGTCAAGATAGGATCCGTCAGTTCTGTGTACAGAGCATAGGTAGTCCATATATATTAGCAGTCTGTTAAATCTGTGGCCACAGTATACATCGGAAGTAAGTTCCGAGTGTTATTTAAAGATTGCTAATAGATACGTCGACGAGATAATACCTATAGAGATTTGACGTTTACATCTATATCTCTGGGATTATCTGGATACCTGTGACGGAGGGATTATACGTATGCAATGACCTCGACCTGTATGATTCAGCTAGTTTATCCGTGATCGTCATAATCTACGGGTGGATAGATTATGTACATGAAATTGGATTTCATGACGGATATACCTGAATCTAGAGAGTCTCAATAATGAAACATACTCGTAGAGCACTAGAGCAACATTTATGAATAATGATGATTATTTATAAATCGTTTAATCGTGAAACGAAAAATACATGCGAACGGGCCGAACCGTCATTTCCTAATTAATGTGTATTTGTATTTAATATATGATATTATTAAATACACATTAATAAATAGTCAAATAAAGGTATTTGACATATATCATCAATATATGTATTTGAGATATTTAAAGTAAATATAATACATATATTTGATATATTTGTATTTAATTAATTATTTAATTATTTAATTGTTAAATGATTAATATAATTAAAATATAAATATATCACCAAATGATAAAGTTAGGAAATGATTATAAGTTGCAATTGTTGACTTATACATTAAAGGAAATGGTTGTCAAATTGATTTTGACTTCTTAAGATATTTGTTCAAAAATGTTTGAAAAATGAAAATATCTTTTTTCTTTATTTCTTGTTAAATTTCGGCCATGACACTTTAAAATATAAGAGTTATATTTTTCTAAGTTGCATTTGTTGACTAAATTAAATATCTTTAAAGTTGTTTTTGGATATTTAACCAAGTTGACTAAATTAAAGTGAAATGAAAATGAAATTACAATATTTGTTTTTCCTTTAGTGAAATTCGGCCAAGGCATTCCTTGTCCAAGTATATATTGTTTTTCATTTCATTTTATTGTTAACCTAATACACTTTAAAAGAAAAACTCCATTAATGGAAGCAAAGGAAGCTTGTGAGAAAGAAAGAAGAAATCAAAGAAAGCTTGGATTTTAGTGAGTTTTTCCAACTTGCTATTAGAAAGGAAAATGTTCCTTAGGATCTAGGCTTTAACATATGATGTTCTTAGGTTATTTCTTTCTTTATTCCTTGTGTTTTTGTTGATGGAAGTTTTGATGGAAGTGTTGAGCATGTATGATGAAGGAAGGTTGTGACTATTGTAGTTATAAGCTTTCTTTTAAGGTTTTGGAAACCATGTTGCTAATCTAGAGTTGTTGATCCACTCTTAGATGACCTAGATTTGATCTTGAGTTGTTTCATTGTGTTGAGACTTGGATTGGATGATAGAATGATGATTGTAACAATTGATTTAATGTATTTGGTCTAATTTGTCCAATTTGTGGAAATTGAAAAATTAGGGTTCATGACCTATTCCAAATTTGGGGCTTTTCATATATGTTGTGCATTTGGGTGTGTATATGATGCGTATAAAGTTTCATGTTGATTGGATTTCATTAGGATGAGTTTTGAGACATGAAATGACCAAATGGCCAATTTGGCACCAAATGGTGCATTCGGCCAAGCACTTGAATTTTGGGTTTTTTGTTGCTTATGGTGTTTTGATGTTTTGAACATGCTAAGTTCATCTTAGAAATGATTTAGAATCATTCAAAATTGATTAGATCAATTTCGGACTAAAATTGACAAAATACCAATATAAGGGCAATTGGTAAATTCACTTAAATATGATTTATTTGAATTTTATTTCATAATTTGATTATTGGATAATTAAATAAATATGTTTATTTAATTAATCTGAGAAAAAGTTTTGAAATCGGAAGATACGATCTTCCGCCGCTTCCGCTGCGTTACCGGATTCTGCCCCTAAAACCCCTACACCGACTGGCTGCAGGCGCAACCAGAACCCCTCTTTGCATTTTTTGGGAATGAGGGGTCGAATGAGAGATTTGTAAAGTTATGCCACTTTTGTGATTTTCGAAGACTATGGGTATTTATAGAAAAGTTTCTGAAAATTACATTCTGACCCCTGAAAATTGCTTCTAGGCCCCTCCCATGGACCTTCACGGAAGTTCACATTTTTAAGCTCTTCTGATGCAAATTTTGAAAATTATTCAACATGAAAGTTGTTCGTCTTGAAAAACGAGTCTGATGGTTCGAGAATCAGCTCACTCAAAGTTCGTTTGTTATTTCTATAGTTGAAACAAGAAATATTTATGTGTATAATGATATAATCAGAAATCGCGTAACCAATTCTCGAAACCACGCGTTTTTTCAAAGCGATGAAACTTTACTTTAAATTATTTCGATCTATTTTCCAATACATAAACTATGATTTTCGAATACCATCATATTCCAAATCTTTAACTTAATTTCGGAAACATTTTAGAAGTACTTCAAAAAATTCGGGATATTACAATATGCTTATGAAATTGATTATATGAAAATTGATTATTGAGTTTTTATTATTTCTACAGGCTTGTTGCTGTTGTGTGTGTGCATGTGTGTGGCCCAATAATGGGTTGTGAAGGTAGATATGGAAAAATATGTGTGTGCATGTACATGTGTTTGCAATGTTTATCTTTCATTTGATTATATGCTTATGAAATTGAATCTATAGAAATTCTAACTTTAAAATAAAAATTTGATGGTTGCAATGAAAGTTTTGATTTCTTCTTTTGCAGATGGCATCAAGTTCTCACAAACTTCTAAATTTGACTTCATCTATATCTGCAAGACACATGCTGCTCTTGGGGTCTCTGCTATCACATGTGACTCAAGTACAGTGAAGCCTCGACTGTGGCCTGGCGTTGGTGTTTCACGTTAAGGCCCACGGCTGCATCAAGATAGAGATATCAGATGATAGAGAAAGACAAATCGGAAAATATTCTCCACTGTTTACCAATGTCATAGGTGCTGTTGCTCGGTTTGAAGATCCCCAAAAATATGTTTCTTGGAGAAAGATCCATTGGGAGACAAAAATCAACTAGCTCTTCCTGACGCTACTTGTGAGTAAACTTACAATATTGAGTTTTCTTTAAAATAAATGTTTGATATTTGATTTCTAATTGGTTGCTATTCCTGCAGGAGTGGTTCGACGTGGACCTGAAAAAACCAAACGTCCTAAAGTATCTCGACCACCACATAAGGAAGGGTTACACGGATTTTATGACAAAAGTCTTGAAACCGATATTCGATGAACATAGGGCTTTGGATGCTCCACAGCACAAGCATGATTATATAGAGGAGCAAGACTGAATATTTTAGTGTGAGCTTTGGTCGAGCGAGAAACACAAGGTAATTTTTAAAATAATACGAAACTGATAATTCTCCCCATTTTGTTACTGAAAATGTTGTTAAATGCAGAATATATGTCACATAAACGTGAAGAAACGTAGTCACCTGCATTTCAACCATCGTGGAGGCTCCAAGCCATTTTCCCAACACCGTGTCGAACATTCTAAGGTAAATATACCCTAAACTATTTTTTAACATTTTACTAATTTTACTAATAATAACAACCACTTTATGTTATTTTGCATTGTAACACAGGTGAGGTGCAGTCATTTCCGGAGTTTTTTCTACTACAGTTGGAAGAAGAAATGGATCAATGAAGAAGCCTAACGCTGTTACGTAAGTTTAAGTATTTAAAATAAATTTAATATGTTTATAAATTTAAGTTTTTTCTTTTCAAGTTCGAATATTAACTTCAATTTTTTTTTTGTAAACATAACGAAATGGTGGAGGTCCAGCGACAGACTCAGAAGACATGGTCTGACCCTCTACCAGATGAGGAGTTGCCACAATTGATTTTCAAGAACCAGACAGCGTACAACGTCGGACTTGATACTCGTGAGAGGCTGATATCATCTGGACGCACTATTGTTTCTTCTCCTACTAAGCCGTGCCTTCGAGAACAGCTAGCCAGCACCAAGGAAGAGTTGGACAATACTATTTTTTTTTTTTTGAAAAAAACCAATGAGAAGTTACAGCAGGTTGAGGAGGACAACCAGAAAAAGATGCATGAGTTCGACCAGCAGATGAGGACTTTCAGACAGATGCTAGAGGCTTCACTCGGCCAGACTGCATCGGTCTCGACTGCCCCTCCATCATAGCAACAATAATTGTTATTTTCATTTGTATAAATATTCACAGCAGCAGTGATTGTATTTAAACTATGTATTTATTTTATTTAATAAAATTTAAATTTAAATATAAATTTATTTTATTTTAATATTTTATTTTTTTATAAATATATAAGAATAAAATTAATTATTAGAATAAAAATAATTTAACTATTATTCGGTAAAATAATTTTCATGTGCAATATATATTTGCATGGCAAATATTATCTGTCAACACCACATGATGAAAATTCAAATCAAATTTTTGCCGTTATTTGAATTTCAAAAAATATATTTAAATTTTTCTCCCAAAATTCACGCTAAAATGGAAAATTACAAATTTTATTTTCCGCCTAAAATTCTTGATAGAAACAAATCTGTCATGTGTTCATGAAAGATTTTTATGACAAAATTGTTTGTCAAGAATTATTGATAGATAAAATTTGTCAAGAATTCTTGATAGAAAAATAATTTGTCATAAAAATCTGTCAAGAATTCTTGACAGTAAAAATATGTCAAAAATTCTTGACACTTAAATTTTCTATAAGAAACCCATTTTTTGACAGAACGGATATTGTCAAAATAGTCCTTTTTTTTGATAGTAGTGTATGTTGTTTAACAAGCGCATAAGTAGGAGACAGATTTCAATTAATAGCATGCTCTCCAGTAAGCCCAGCAAAAAATAAAATCAGAATGGTCTAAAATAAGTAACAACATAGCATACCATGACCGCACCGAACACAAGCTCCACGTTCGACTCTTGACAAGTCAGATATATATGTGTCATAAATTGATGAAAGAAATAATATCTTTCATAAATCATCAGTAAAGATAGCCTCAGTTTTTCTACTAATATCACTATAATTCTGAAATGGCTCTCCTCCGGAAATCAACCGAGCCAAACAAACTTGTTGACTGCGGAAACCATATATTATCTGCTGCATGTAAACCTGACCATAATCCATTTATCTTACTAGCTGGTTGATTAGGAATTACAATTAATTCTCTAATCAGATAAGTCCACCTATCTTCAAGGATCCTTAAAGATATGTCAGTCAATGGGTCGGTTTCCAATTAATTGATATTCGCTTAATTAATATATCTTTTCCATAAGGATATTAATTCATCAATGTTTTATTGTATAATAAGTGTATGACCATCCAATCTTGTACTATTTTTTTAAATCATAAAAAGAAACCTATATTTGACTAGTTTAACAAGAAAATAATAGAACACAATAGCATCAAATGATTTATCTAAAGAAAAGTTTTTTTTTTTTTTTTTTTGATTTAGTTTGGAACAGGCACTTACTGGCCATTTTTCAAATTTTTTAAAAAATGGGATTCACATATCTCCCTATTAAAAAGCAGAAGAAAAAGAAAAAGAAAAGGATGAATTTCATAAAAAAATAAAAATATAGACATGATTGTCAGTTAATTTTATTAGTAAAACCTCTTGAGTAGAAACAAGAGATCGGAGATTCAAATTAGTAGTATTAGCCAAAATATTAATTTTGTGGAGTAAAATTTAATTTTCATAAAAATGATAGATACTATTCATTTTAACGGGATAAATTAAAATTATCCTCATTAACGAATCATGTTTTTCATTAATTTATATGATACATCTTAACAAATATTCAGATTCATATACATCTTAACAAATATTCAGATTCACCCTCACTCATCTCTTAGTGTCTTGCTATTGATTCGAACTTCACTCATATGGGTGGGGTGAAGTTATAATTATATAAAAAAAAAAAATAGCAAATCTTGGAAAGGAATTTGATGATGATGTATGAGCCTCCTCATTTTAAGTACGTGTCCTGGAATACTGGGTCTAATTGACCCATTCATCTTCGAAATATACTCTCCCAATTACAACAAATAATCAAATGTAATCCGTATGCCTATTTCTTCCTTCTTTATATATGCTCAGCTTTCTATAACATATTAAACACACAGAAAAAATGGCAAGTTCCACAATTCCAAAACTTGCAATCCCTAGGAATAGCACTTTGTATTCTAAGCTGTTTCTGGCCTCAAAACCTAGATACATTCAGGTAATCAAATTCTTCTCTTTTTAGTTAATTCCATATTCAATTAATAATTTTTTAGTATTGCTTAGATACTGTGGATATAATTATGTTATATTCAATAAATATAAAATAAAAATTGTCTTTTTGAGAAAGAAACAATGGAAAAAAATTTATTCGAAAATCTAAATTTTAAATTGATGTTTTTTTTATTGATTCCTCTTAAATTGTAAAAGATTTCAATTCAATTGAAATTTGATTATTCACCATGTATAAGAATCCCCATTAAATTGACTGATTGATTAAAGCGGGCCAATTTATAATAATGAATTAGTAGTTCAATTTCTACTAGATGCACCCCAATGGATCTTCCAATAAATTTTATTGGAACATACTTGCTAATATTTTTTAAATTATTCTCAATTGAGATATTATCTATAATTTCTAAAGCAATGCAAATGAAAGAATATGATAACATTTAATTAACTTTATTAGAACATCATTATTATTATTATTATTATTATTTTATGTAGGCAAGTAGCCATCAAGATGCTTCAGCGACTTGTGAAAAGACAGCAGAAGCAGTGAAGCAAGGGGCAGATCAGGCAGTGAAGACTGGTGAGGATATGAAAAACAAGGCTGCCTCTACTGCTCAACAAGTAATTATTGACATAATTACATAAATATATAATTAATTCTACAGATCCATACATGAAACCGCACTTAAAAGTAGGGTATTTCTCGTTTCAAAAAGAAAAAAGAAAAAAGAAAAAAGAAAAAAAGAAAGTAGGGTATTTCTTTTTTTTTATTCAAACTTCTCAAAGAGAATTTATGGTATCTTCAATTATAATCCATATGAGATGTATAGTACATCTCATATCACCATAACCCATAATATATGAGACAAATGTATGTATTTCGATCAAGTTCGGTATTATGTAATTATGCTTCTATCTTATATGTTTTTAGAAATCCATTGAAAATCGAATATTTCTTATCATCCCTATAGTATATGAGATAAATATATGCATTTTGATTAGTCAGTATTTTATGATTACGATTCTACTGTATTTGTCTTTTGCATTCAGTCGAAAATTGAACATAAATTTAGTTAATAATTTGCATATATGAAAATGTAGATGAGTCAAAGTACAAAAGAAACTGCACAAGATATGGGTGAGAAGGCAAAGCAAACAGTGCAAGATGCATGGGGTTCAGCCAAGGAGACTGCTCAAAATGCAAAAGACAATTTGCTTGGAAAGGCTGATAAAACTAAGGAAGCAGTCAAACAAAATGCTGAGAAAGTGGAGAACAGCATGAACACCAAGAATTAATTTTATTTATTGATTAATATGGGAGCAAACTTTAATTAATAGCTTAAATTAATTGCTTCTATATTTATTTATCTTCTTGAATCATTTCTGTTTAACTTGGAAATGGAGAGGAGTGCATTTTGCACCCTCCAGTGTGTTAAGTCTTTTTGTATACAATAAATGAGTTTAATTATGAATAATTAATTATAAATAAAACTCCGAAAGTCTATTTTAACAAATCTTTGTACAAAGCATATTGGATTCGACAAAAATCATGAAAGTGAAAAAAAATAAAAAAACAAAAAGAAAAAAGAAATTATCAATCAAATACGCATCTTTTGACATATTATTAAAAATACATAAATTTTAAAACTTTATTCACCGATATGGATCGTAAAATATATTAAATCACTACAAGAATTAGACCATTTAGCGTCGAATTATTTCGACGCCATAAGTTACGGTTTCGACGCAAAAGACATTTAGCGTCGAAAAAATTAGACGCAAAAAATGGACGATAAAATGTCGACGAAAATCACTTTTAGCGTCGAAATAATTAAATGCGACGCTAAAAAATAGTATTCTGCGTCCAATTTTTTTCGACGCTAAAAGTAAATTGTCCGACGCTATATTTTATATTTCGCGACGAAATAATTCGACGCAAAAATTCAAACTTTTAGCGTCGCAAATTGTCGACGCTAAAGTATATTAAAAAAGTAATATATGTAAGCTTACAGCGACCTTTTTTTTACTATTACCGTCGAAATATTCGACGCCAAGCGTCGAAACATTCGACGCTAACGTATATTAAAAAAGTATTATATGTACGCTTACAGCGGCCATCTTTTATACTATTAGCGTCGAAATATTCGACGCTAAAAGTAAAAAATTTATTTTTTAAAAATTAGTAATTTACTTATTTTTTGGTCTAAAATATTTAATTTAGTTGAAAAAAAATGTAATTAATAACAAAATGACGAAATATTATATTGAAATTTGTTTTAGAAAAAAGAAATATTATATTAAATCTATTTGTTCAAAATGTTTATACAAAACCAAATATAAAATTAATTGCTACTGTGATGGGGGGACGCTCGAGCCCGATGCACCATGACTCATTGAGGCCTCGAACATCTGACGGAAAGCCAGCAGTTGCTGTTCCAACTGCTCCATCTTCTTCTCGTGGTCCATCATCTTCTTCTCGAGGTCCACCGTGACCTGTTGTAGCTTCTCCTTAGTCTGCTGCAGCTCGTCTTTGGTGGTGACTAACTCGTCTCGAAGAGAGACATTGTCCGAATTACCACTATTGCGTGCAGATGACGTTGGCTTCTTACGAGTGCCAAGACCAACGTTGTAAGCTGTCTGATTCTTGAAAACCAATTGCGACAGCTGCTCATCTGGTATGGGGTCGGACCCTGTCACCTGAGTTTGATGTTGGAGTTCCATCATTTCGTTCTGTTTCAAAAAATAAGTTAATATTAGAATTTGAGAAAAAAATTAACATATATAATATTAATTATTTTATTTTAAAAACTGAAACTTACATAGCAGCGTTCGGCTTCTTCATTTATCCATCTGTTCCTAAGATTGTAATGCGTCACACGCAAAAAATCTGGAAATGATTGCACCTCACCTGTGCTACTCTGTTATAAACATAAAATAAATTCAATATTATTCCAGATTAGTAAAAATAATTAACTGTTAAATTTTACGTTAGGATATATTTGTTGGGGTTGGTGCTCAGAGCGCCAATTCCCGGTTGTATTCTGTTAAATACTTCTGTAAAACATTATTATTATGAATAATATATGCAGTTTTTATAATATAATCTATCTTTCTATATGGTAAAGACGTAATGACCCTAGAATGATTAGTCATGATACAGTTGCAAAAGCGTCGCAACGGACATTGAGAAGTATCATGACGTTGTCATTCTCAGACAGTTCCTGGTCAAGGTTTACACACTTGGTCAGTATAGTAAACCCGTTGAGACCGGTACATGTCGTATACTGGAATATATGATTCCAATGGTTTCTCAATGAACCATAAGTCTTGGAGACTAGTATAGACGTGTGGGTGTTTATAGCGGATAAACACTGAACGACTCACCGAAGATTCTTAATGGATGGTACACCAGTGTCAATAAGAATCTTCTTGGGTTGAGTAGCACTTGTGATTCTTAGACTTGAGATGCCATTGTGGGCACATGAGACATCTTCTACACTTAGACGGCAGTCACGTCACCGATCTATTTAGATCAGACCTCCGCCTGTTCGTTGGGTGTAGATAGATCCTCAGGGTGTCCTATGTGTATCAAGATAGGATCTGTCAGTTCTGTGTATCAGAGCATAGGTAGTCCATATGATTAGCAATCAGATAAAACCATGGGCCCGTGGTAAAGTTTAGAAGCTAGTTCTAAACATTCTTTTTGAGATTGCTAATAGATAGTCGACTGGATAATCCCGATAGAGATTTGACGTTAACATCTATATCTCTGGGATTTATCCGGATACCTGTGACGGAGGAATTATACATTTGCTATGACCTTGACCTGTATGGTTCAGCGAGATTATCCGTGATCGTCATAATCTACGGGTGGATAGATTATGGACACAAAATTTGATTTCGTGACGGATATACCTGAATCTAGAGAGTCTCAATAATGAAACATACTCGTCGAGCACTAGAGCAACATTAATAAATAATATTGATTATTTATAAAGTCGTTTAAAAGTTAAACGCAAGATACGTGCTAAAAGAACTAAATAGTCATTTGCTTAATTATTGTGTATTTACATTTAATACTTGATTAATTTAAATACACATTAATTAATAGTCAAAATGAGTTATTTGACTTATATCCTAAATGAATATATGTTTTTAACATTTAATGTAAATATTATACATATATTTAATATATTTGTATTTGATTAATTAATTAATTGTTAAATGATTAAATTAATTAAAATATAAATATCTTACATTAGGATATATTAAGTAAATGATGTTAGTTGCAATTGTTGACTTAAATAAATATCTATAAAGTAGTTTTAGATATTTATATTAAGATAACAAATGCATTTGTAATGAAAATGAAATGAAAAACTTGTAATTTCATGCTTGTTGAATTCGGCCATAGGCTAATTTGCACAAGTATAAATTGTTTTCATTTGCTTTTCATTTGGCTAACCTAATACACTTTTACAAAAGAGAGACACCATTGAAGAAACCAAAAAGGAAAGCTTGAGAAAGAAAGAAAACTTTAAAAGCTTGGAAATTTAGTAAGTTTTTCAAACTTGCTATTAGTAAGGAATATGTTCCTTAGGTTCTAGGCTTTAATATATGATATTCTTAGGATGTTTCTTTCTTTTTTCCTTGTGGTTTTTGATGATGGAAGTTTTGGAGAAGTGTGAAGCATGTGTAATGAAGGAAGTGTTGTGACTATTGTAGTTATAACTATTCTTTTAAGGTTTTGGAAACCATGTTGCTAATCTAGAGTTATTGACCCACTCTTAAATGACCTAGATTTGATCTTGAGTTGTTTCATTGTGTTGAGACTTGGATTGGATGGAAGAATGATGATTGAAGTAATTGATTTAATGTATTTGGTCTAATTTGTCCAATTTGAGGAAATTGAAAAATTAGGGTTCTTAACTAATTCCAAATTTGGGGGTTTTCATATATGTTGTGTATTTGTGTGTGTATATGATGCATATAAAGTTTCATGTTCATTGGATTACATTTGGATGTGTTTTGAAGCATGAAATGACAAATGGTACATTTTGGGCACTAATGAGTGCTCACGGCTTTGATGAAGAAAATGGGGATTTTGGTTGCTTTGGTGTTTTGATGTTTTGAACATGCTAAGTTCATCTTAGAAATGATTTAGAATCATTCAAAATTGATTAGATCAATTTCGGACTAAAATGGACAAAAATACAAAGCAAGGGTATTTTGGTAATTTCACTTGAATATGATTCATTTGAAATTTTTTTTCATAATTTGATTATTGGGCAATTAAATAAATATGTTTATTTAATTAATACAAGAAAAAGTTTGAAATCTGAAAATCGGATTTTCACCGCTTCCGCTGCGCTACCGGATTCACCCCCTAAAAACCCTACAATATTTACCTCAGAATGTTCGGCACGATGTTGGATAAATGGCTTCGAACCTCCACAGTGGTTAAAATGCAAGTGACTTTGATTTTCCGCATTTGCGTGACATTTATCCTGTATTTACCAACACTGTAAGTACCGAAAACAAAGACAATTATAAATTTCCGTTTATTTCAAATTTTACCTCGTGTTTTTTGCTAGACCAAAGCTCACATAAGAATGTCCAATCTTGTTCCTCTATAAAATCAGGCTTGTGTTGTGGAGAATTTGAAGGTCCATGTTCGTCGAATATTGGTTTAAGGACTTTTGTTCTATAATCTTTATAACTTTTCCCCATGTGGTAGTCAATATATTGTTGGACATTCACTTGGGTCAGATCGAAGTCGAACCATTCCTACATGAAAATTCGAGTAAAAATAGTATAAATAAAAATGTTAAATAACAAACAATATCGAAAACTTACAAGTAGCGAAGGGAATAGCTGGTTCATTTTTGTCTCCCACGGTATCTTTCTCCAAGATACGTAGTTTTGGGGAGCTTCATATCGAGCTGTAGCTCCTATGGCTGTATTAAACGCTGAATTATGTTGTCCGACTTGAGTGTGTCCATCATCTGATATCTCTATCCGGATACGGCCGTGAGCCTTAACGTACTTAGCCAACCCCAGGCCACGGGTGCGTCCTCGACCCTTCACTGTACTGGACTCACATGTGCTAGCAGAGAAATCACCAGGGCCAGTTGCCCTTGCTGATGTAGATGGAGTCGCGGTAGGTCGTTTGCGATTGCCCGGTGCCATCTGCAAAAACCCGTCGCATTAGCGTCATCAAATTCCAAAGTTCTTATACATATACATACATATCCATACAAGTCAATACAACTTAACAAAAGCGCTTATAACATCGAATGCTCACTTTCGTTTTCAAATTCATTCATTCATTTATTCATTTCACATATGCATTCATTATCCATACAATCTACGAGTTCCATCATACACGTACATACACACAGTCACACACACAATCATCACAACCAACCACGAAGCACATTTAACAACCAATACACACGACTTCTCATGCACACGCATAACCATAACAAACATTCCAAAACACATACTATACTATATGAACTTTCGAATTCCAAAACCATACAAACATTCCAAATTTGGAATGTTCTGGGCAGAACAGCTGCTGTTCTGGGCAGAACAGCATCATCATCGTCCATTCAGATTATGTCGATCATCATCATTCATCATTCATCATTCATTAGCGTCAATCATCATCATTCATCAACAAGCATCACCATCATCATTCATCAACAATCATCATCATCATCATCAATGATTCCACTCTTTTAACAATCATCATCATACAAATTCATCATCATACATCAACAACCATAAATCATATCATGCAAATTCATCATCAACTTCAACAATCATCATCATCAACAACCATAAATCATATTGACAACCATCACCACCATCATCATCATCATCAAATTAAAATCAAAAAGTGAGACTTACCTTAAATTCGTTGCATGCGATGTCTAGAAGCCGAGAATGCAGAAGAAGAGAGTGCCTTGGGCGAATTTTGCTCGTTTGAGCCGAGAAGAAGAGTCTCTGGTTTTAGGGATTTAAACGACATTTAGCGTCGAATTTATATAATTTTAGCGTCGAATACTTCGACGCCAATAAGTAGGCGGTTCATTAAATTTAGGGTTATTTTTTCGGGAAATTTAATTTTCATATTTAGCGTCGAAACACACAATTCGACGCTAATTGTACATTTAGCGTCGAATTAATTTGATTTTAGCGTCGACTATTTTGACGCCAAAAAAATGGGCGGTTTATTAAAAATTTAGGGTTATTTTTTCGGGAAATTTAATTTTTATTTAGCGTCGACATACAATTGTCGACGCTAAATGTAAGACATCTAGCGTCGAAATACAATAGTCGACGCTAAATGTAAGACATATAGCGTCGAAATACAATAGTCGACGCTAAATGAAGACATTTAGCGTCGACTATTGTATTTTCGACGCTATATTGTCTTACATTTAGCGTCGACTATTGTATTTTGACGCTAAGTGTCTACCATTAAAAATAATAATTAAAAACAAATATATCATAGTTATATTATTAATCATTACGTTAATATTTCAACCATATCTAAAGAGTAATTACAATCAACAACCATACATTATAATCCATAAAATTATTCATCAATCACAAAATACTGTAACTTCATAATTAATCACTATTATCGTCGGTATTTGAGGATTCGTGACTGGAATCGAAGTCATCTTCAGTGTCAAATTGTTCTTCACTTGCTACTTCAACGCTCACTTCAGAATGAGGAATTAGCTCAACGTCTGTACTAGCTCGAGTTAATGTGATATTTTCAGGAACGTTGACAGTTGGTCCAAAAAATATATGTTCAGAAACTTCAAAATTGCCGGAGACTTCTTGTGTTTCATCTGATATGTCAACTCTATCTTTCTCCTGCGTGTCCCAAATGGCCCTATGTTGTAACTTTTCTACCACCATCCATCCAGTTCCTAACTTAGGATCAGGTATATATATCATTGAACGTGCTTGCGTACAAAAAATGTATGGATCATTCTTGTACCAACAACGTTGAACATTAATTGACGTGAGATGATTACTAACTTGAATTCTCTCTTTCTGGCATTTGTGTCAAACCACTTACATTGGAATAGCACAATATGTCGTCTGGGTCGATATATCAACTCAATGACCGATTACAATACGTCGTAGAAGTCAATTACATCTGAGCCGTGTTCTCCTTGGACTACAATTCCAGAATTTTGAGTCACATGAGTAACATCTCGCTGTTCGGTATGAAATCTAACTCCGTTGACAATACATCCACTGTACTCATAAGCCTGCTTTTGAGGCCCATAAGCCAAAGAAACAAACGAGGATTGCGAGTCCAATTGACCATTTTGCACTTGATTAATAATCTGACAATGAAATATATGTGTTAATATAACAAACTGAAATGTCTAACGTTAGGATCAAAATAAATATAAAATATTCTAACTTACAGTTGTCTCAAACCATTTAGGAAATTCTTTTTTGTGGGTTTCATCAACATTATGGTCACCATCATATTGTAGCATTGTTAGATGTTGCCTACAATAAATTATCACGGTTAATGTATGGAAAACATACAGTAATGATGCACCAGAAAAACTTACGTTAAATACGGTTGCACTTCATCACAATTACTCAATATAAACCAATGCGCACGTTGAACTTCCTGAATGGTTAGTAATTTGACACCTACTGCCCCAAATGGTCTGTAATTTTGACGGAACACTGTGATCTCTTGCTTATTACTTGCATCTCCATCATAGTTTCGTGGCCGAAGATTAAAATGAGTTTCAATATTCTGCATGTACATCGAACAAAATGTTATTGCTTCACTTATTATAACAGCTTCAGCTATTGAACCTTCAGGGCGTGCCTTGTTTTTCACATATTGTTTGTAATCTCCCAAAGCTCTGCAGATATGACAACAAGTTTGCAGTAAGACTAAATTCTATGCACATAAAAACGGTTACAAATTTTCTTATATAAAACTGTATATATATATATATAGTACCTCTCAATGGGATACATCCATCTGTAATGGACAGGACCTCCCTTTCTAGCTTCAGCCGGTAAATGCACAGCCAGATGTACCATGACATCAAAGAAAGCGGGTGGCAAAATTCGCTCCAGCTTGCATAGGATTATCACGATTCCTTGCTCAAGGTCGTCAATAACAGATGTGCTTAATGTCCTCTGACATAATTGTTTAAAGAAGCCACATAGATCAAGTACGACGTCGCATACATTCGGGGGGAGATAAGGTCGAATGCCAACAGGAAGGAGAATCTCGAGCAGCACATGACAATCGTCACTCTTTAATCCTGTTATTGTATCATCTCTGACCCAACGCCCAAATTTGGATGCATAATTATCAGGGAATTTAACCATTTTCAGCCAATCACATAATGATTTTCTCTCCGATTGATTGAGCACATAACTAGCAGGAGGCTTAATAAAACCTCGAGAGGCGACTTGTAAATGCAATTCACTGCGAATTCTAAGATCTGTAGGTCCAATCTAGCATTTACAGTGTCTTTTGTCTACCCGGAATATTGAATAGTGTACCCACTAAACTCTCACAAATATTTTTCTCTATATGCATTACATCCAAATTATGTCACAAACTCAGAGTCCCCCAATATTCTAACTCAAAGAAAATACTCTTTCCTGTCCAATTCAACTCTTCAGGTAACCGTTTTCGATTTTTATCTCTATTATTAGGATGTTTACCTGGTGTGCTATCTTTGAGATGTTGATGTTGGCAAAGTATGTCAAATACAAACAATCGATTGGGCTTACTCTAAGGTTCATGTTGCCCGTTAAATAATTTACTCCTCCGCCAAGGATGACTCGACTCAAGAAATCTCTTGTGCCCCGTGTATCCGATTTTATTCCGTAATCGTTGCGAAGGTGTATGACCCGCACAAACTGGACATGCCATGTATCCCTTAGTGCTCCATCCTGATAATGAACCATAGGCTGGAAAATCATTAATGGTCCATAATAATGCGGCATGCATCTGAAAATACTGCTCTGAAGCTGCATCATAGGTATGCACACCCACATTCCATAATGTTTGTAACTCCTCGATCAATGGTCTCAAGTAAATATTTATATCTTTACCAGGTGAACGTGGACCAGGGATAAGCAATGACATAAACATGAACGGATCCTTCATACATTTCATGGAGGTAAGTTATATGGAATGACAATAACGGGCCAGATGATATAAGAGTTGTACATATTCCCAAATGGGTTAAAACCATCAGAGGCAAGACCTAACCTGACATTACGGGGGTCCTCAACGAAACGGGGGTACATGTCATCAAATTCCTTCCATTCGGTTCCGTCCGCATGATGTCTAAGTATGCCCTCCGTAACGATCCTCTTTTCATGATGCCACATCATATCAGTCGCTGTGTGTCGTGACATGAACAATCTCTGCAGCCTGGGCGTTAAAGGGAAATATCGCAATATCTTTTGAGGCACTTTCTTCCCCATACCACGGACTTTGTACCGACTTTCACCACATATCGGACAATGTTCAAGTGATTCATACTCGGCACGAAATAATACACAATCAAACTTACAAGCATGAATGGATTCATACCCCATTCCCAGATCACGCAACATTTTCTTTGCCTCGTAGTACGACTTAGGCAATTCGCTTCCAACCGGTAACATTTGGGCCAGTAACTCTAACATCATATTGATACTTTTGTTGCTAATTCTATTGATCACTTTAATGTGTAATAATTTCACAACGAAATTCAAGATTGACATTCCAGCACCTTCGAATGGAATTTTTTTTGCCTCATCAAGTAGTTCACTAAATAAATTTTGATCATTTCCACTTAACACTGGCATGTCACCACTAACACTATGACCAAGTTGTGGACCTTGTAAGTCATGCAAAATATCGGTGATCTCATCATTTGCCGGTTGATTGTAACTACTGCTCCCTTCGTCGACATCAAAAAACCGTGACTGAGAATGATATTGCTCACCGTGATAAATCCACGTACGGTAAGTTGGTGATATTCCTGGCATGTATAAATGATTATGAACTTCATCTAACCGCTTCCTTTTCCTATTCAAACAATTTGTACATGGACAACGAACACGACCTTCTGCATCAATGTGTTGCTTTGCGACTTCCATAAACTCAGACACTCCATTACGATATTCAACACTCAATCTATACAGAGAGCTCATCCAATTTCTATCCATTTCAGCAGAATACCTAAATATAATAATATAATTATTAGATATCATTTTACAGTAATCAACATTACTAATTCAGTAATACTTTATTTAAGCATATATATATATATTGGTTGATAAATTAAATAGTTTACAAAAAAAATTATATTTTATTAATTAATATACTTACTCTACATATATGAATCATGAATCACTAACAAACAACATATAAACAACATATATAATCATAAAAATTGAAAATAATAAAGAAATATGAAAGAAGAATTACCTTATCGGAAATTGATTACAATTCTATTGAAAATTTTTAGGAGAGATGTGAGGCTGTAGAGGAGAAATTCTCAGATTTCAGAGGATGAAAATGAAGAGAATGAGAGAAAAAACAGAGGGGGAGAAAGGTTGGTGGCAATCTGCATTTTAATCTATCTTTAGCGTCGAATATTCAAATTCGACGCTAATTGTTGCCGTTTTTAGCGTCGAAACGGTTGTTTCGACGCTAAATATAAACAAATTAGCGTCGAAATTAATTTAGACGCGAAAGAATCAAGGATTTGTCGGTGGAAACTTCATAAACCTTTAGCGACAATATATGTTCGACGCTAAAAGTATATTTGTGGCGTCGACTCCGTTTTTTGACGCTAAAAGTGTAATATTTGGCGCCAAAATTATTGCAATAATAGAATTATTCAGCGCCGAATATTATTCGACGCTAAAGTACTGATTTTAGCGTCGAAAAAAGGTTTCGACGCTAAAACATTAATATTCTGCGTCGAAATTTTATTCCGTCGCTAAAAATATGACATATAGCGTCGAAAATGAAATTCGACGCTAAAACTCACTTTTAGCGTCGAATATTGTTTCGACGCTAAATATTTGGACGCTAAAAGCCATAATTCTTGTAGTGAATCTGTCCAAATTTGAGTATATGATTAGAATGTTTTTCAAATATTAGACATATATATGATAATATACTTTGTAATCTTTAAGTGGATACGAGAACAAAGTTTCAAAATTTATATATTTTTAATAATATATTGTTGACGGTTGATTTTCGTTCCAAGGGTAATTCGGGAAAAATCAGTCCTCGAATAAATATCCATCAACTGTGAATTTGTTTGGTTTGAGGACCAAATGCAAACTTAACAAAAGATGGAAAACATACAGATAAAACAAAGGGTTTAACGTGGTTCGGAGGGATGGTCCCAACCTACATCCACGGGCACAAATAGAAGAAAGACTTCTTTTCCACCTCAGGTCAGACCGAATTCTCTTTAACTCTAGCTCGGCTGACCGACCTCTTACTACCTCTCACTTATACTTAAGCTTTTTGTTCTCTTTTACAAGTGAGTAAACAAATTAGCCAACCCAAAAAGAGAACCCTTTACAATAAATTCTCAACCTGTTTATATACTATGACAAATTCTACTATTACAATAGTTTATGACGTCAGCCACGTTTCCTTGTCATCATTACCCATTACTCCGACGTTACTACTCATTACTCGTACGTTGCGCCAATACAACCGTCCGACAACTCTAGGTTTCATGTAGGGCTTACGTCATTTATACATGTGCATAAGATTCAGCATCCCCGACCTAAGTAACCAGGTCGGTGTGCCGGGACATGTAACATCTTTCATTGTGTCCACTAATAGATCATCTCGGTGTGCTGAGATTCAAGGTGCTTGGTCTGATTTCTTGACCGGGTCTGATCTGTTGAGTCGATCCTGACTTCAGAGGCTGACATGAGGCTCTGAATGCCGAGTCCGATGCGGAGGCTGTCCTAAGAGTCTGATGTCGGGGCTGTCCCGAGAGTTTGATGCTGGGACTGACCAGACCATATCGGGTAATTTTTCACAAACGTCCTAGTACTGTCGGACTTGACCACCTCGGACATGACCATCTCGATGTCCCAACTTGTACCTTGGGCTCGGGCCCCTCTGCTGACCTCATATCTTTATTCAGCCTTTACCTCTTCATAGGCATTGTGACTTCTTGGGAGCTGAAAACTACCATCAACATCTGCCCCATAGTTCTAGTTGATGCCGAGAACTATAAAAAACGATGGTGGTGCATGGACTAGGAAGTCGATCTGATGTCTTCGGGCTAGTACTCAATCTTAATCCAGTCCAAAATCTCAAGTGTGCTCCATCTCTTGGCAGGTACCACAACTTCAAGATTCAATGTATTTTGTGAAAATCCTCGTCAGGTTCATAATTATGATTCATCATTTCAGTTTCTGATTCATAACTTGATCATCTCTTCCATTTAGCCCTTCTCTGATTGAAAAGGTTGATCTGAGCCAAACCAAATAAGCTCACACATTGGCTTCCCTACTTTAAGAAGCTCATCTCATGCCACCTCGGGCTGATACATGCTCTCGACATGCTACAATCTCAGTAGGAAATGATCTGCAAAGACCTGTAAAACAAAACATAGGTCACATGGGAAAGATCACCTCAGGCTATCACACATAAAAACGGCCTCAACGGGACGTAAGCGAATGTTCCCTCTTTGTGCCACCAAAACTCGGCCATGGGGGTGAAACTCCACCCCATGCCAACGAAGACAAAGAGGCCTCGGTGGGACGTAACCCGACCCTGAACCATTATAAGCACTCGGCCACAAGGGAATACTCTCTTCTTGTGACACTTAACAAGAATAAGACCTCGGCGAGATGTAACCCAGACCTGAGCCAATAAATCACCACGGCTTCGACGGTACGAAAGCAGACCCGAGCCAATACAGCCTCGGCGGTACGAAAGCAATCCCGAGCCAATAAATCATTACGGACTCGATGGTACGAAAATAGAATCGAGCCAATAAATTACCACGGGCTCAGCAGTACAAATCAGACCCGAGCCAACAAATCACAATGACCTGGGTGGTACGAAAGCGGTCCTGAGCAAACAAATTACACATGACATCGGCAGAATGAATACAGCCCCGAGCCATCAAATTACACATGGCCTCGGCGAAATAAATGCATCCCCGGGCCATCAAATTACACATGGCCTTGGTGGAACAAATATAGTCAGGAGCCATCAAATTACCAATGGCCTCGGTGAAACGAATACAGACCCAAGCCATCAAATTACACATAGCATCGGCGAAACGAATGTAGACCCGAGCCATTAAATTACACATGGCCTCGGCGGAACGAATGCAGAATCGAGCCTTCAAATTGCACATGGCTTCGGTGGAACGAATTCCTTTTAAAATTCCTATGAAAACCAGAATCGAGCCTTCAAATTCCTTTTAAAATTCTTTGAATTTTTAAAATCAATTTTACTTTCAACTCAATTTATGAAAACCATAACATGCAAATATGCACATGTACTTCTTATGCTTCCACTTACCTTTATCTTTAGGTTTCCATGTATCTACATGAATATGTTCATGCAAATAATTAATGTGTGTTGTGCGTCTAGAATTTTCTAATTAAATGTGTGTGTATTAAAAAATATCTAGTGTTTATTTATTTAGTTTGTTAAATTTCAAGTTTAACCTTTCTAGTTAATTCTACATTATTCTTCATCTTTTCTCTTATAATAATTCCCATTACTTCGTAAAAATAATCCTCTCGTTCGGACGCGGCCTCACTCGCGAAAATTAAAATTCACGCTAATTTTCTAAAATAACCCGGGATGTTACAAGAATATCTCTGAAAATTAACAAACAAATTAATAACAGAATCTTAATATCTCTATAAATTTTGTAACACCGTGTCGTAGGCACGGGAAATATATAGTGCATATATATATATATATATAAACGTCAAATCTCTATAGATATAATCACGTTGATTTTTCTATTAGCAATCTCTTAATAAAACTTAGAGCTCACTTCTGCAGTACACTGGGGGCCCATGGATTTAATTGAATGCTTCCATATTGAATACCTATGCTCTGTACACAGAGCTTACAGATTTTATCTTGACACACATAGGATATCTTGAAGATCAGTCCACACCCAACGGACAGGCGGAGGTCTGACCTTAATAGGTCAATGACGTGACTGACATCAAAGTGTGGAGGATATCTCATATATCCACAGTGGTATCTCAAGTCAAAGAATCATTGTGCTACTCAACCCGAGAAGATTCTTATTGACGTTGGTGTAGCATCCATTAAGAATCTTTGGTGAGTCGTTCAATGTTTATCCGATATAAACACCTACATATCTATACGAGTCTCCAACCATTGGAATCCATGATTCCAATATACAATATGTATCGGTCTCAACGGGTTTACTTACTGACCAAGTAATGTAAACCTTGACCAGGAACTGTTAAAGAAATGATATTGTTATGATACAACTCAATGTCAGTTGTGACACTTTTGCAACTGTGTCATAACTAATTATTATAAGGTCAGTTACGCTTTACTATATATAAAGAGATGTTATATAATAGAAACTGTTTATTTTATTCATAATAAAATATTTACACAAGTATTTACTGGGAAATACATAAGAAAATTGGCTCTCCAATCACCAACCATAACAAATTCTCTCACTTGCTTTAGTGCCAATATCGATTGTATCTCATACCCATCGACTCTATATGTTTATCAAATAACTTTGAAGGAATAGCCTCGGTAAGCGGGTCTGGTACATTATCTTCACTCAAGACCTTGCACACGATAATGTCCCCTCACGACACAGTCTCTCTGATGATGTGATACTTTCGTTCCACATGCTCCGACTTCTGATGCGCCCTCGGTTTCTTTGCTTACGCAATGGCTCCATTATTAGCACAGTATAACAGAATTGGATTCTCGATACTTGGGACTACTTCCAATTCTGTGATAAATTTCTTAACCCAAACAGCTTCTTTTGTAGTTTTAGAAGTTGCAATAGATTCTGCCTCTATGGTGGAATCAGTTATGGATCCCTGTTTGGAACTTTTCCAACAGACTACACCTCCGTTAAGGGTAAACACAAATCCTGATGTAGATTTTCTATGATCAGGATCCGGTTGGAAATCCGAATCCGTATACCCATTAACCTGCAGTTCATTTCCTCCATAAATCATAAACTTATCCTTAGTTTCTTTAAGATACTTTAGTATATGTTTAATGGCCATCCAATTGTCATTACCTTGATTAGACTGATATTTGCTGGTCACACTAATTGCGAAGCTGATATCATGACTAGTACATAACGTGGCATACATGATGCTACCTAAATACGTAGCATAAAGCTGATTAGACATTCTAATCTTCTCATCTTTTGTTTATGGACACATCATTTTTGAAAGATGTAGGCCATATCTGAACGGTATATTTGTTGTCTTACAGTTATCAAAATTATACCGTTCTAAGATCTTATCTATGTACGTTGATTGGGATAACCCAATAAGCTTCATTTCTCTATCTCTATAGAGTTTTATGTCTAAGACATAATAAGCTTCACCCAGGTCTTTCATGGAGAAATTCTTACAGAGGTGAGCTTTGACGCCTTGTATCATCCCAATATCATTCCCAATGATCCGGATGTCATCAACATAGAGAACTAAAAATACCACCATACTCCCACTGGACTTCTTATACACACATGATTCTTTCGAATTCTTGAGAAAACCAGATAATTTGATTATCTCGTCGAATCGAAGATTTCAACTTCATGAAGTTTGTTTAAGTCCATAAATGGACTTCTTAAGCTTACATACCATGTCCGAGTTTTCGTTGGATATAAAACCCTCTAGTTGTTCCATATAGATTTCTTCGTCAAGAAATCCATTTAGAAAATTCATTTTGACATCCATCTGCCAAATCTCGTAATCATGGTAAGCAGCAATAGACAATAAAATCCTAATAGACTTTAGCATCGCTACTAGCGAAAAAGTTTCATCATAGTCGCACCAGGTAGCTGCGTGTAACCTTTAGCTATCAGTCGGGCCTTAAAGGTTTCAACCTTTCCGTCAGGCCCGTGCTTTCTTTTGTAAACCCATTTACAACTGATAGGAACAATTCCTTCAGAAAGCTGAACCAAGTCCCAAACTTGATTCAGATCCATAGAGTCTAACTCTAATTTCATGGCCTATTGCCACATCACATAGTCGATGTCCAACATCACTTCTCTATAGGTAAAAAGGGCCAGTCTCTTCAACTAAGAGAACATCGAGACTCCTTTATTGTATCAAATACAAGCGTTCATGAGGTCTAAATACCCTTTCGGACCTACGAAGTGTGGATAATGAAGGTCATCTTTTTAAATTTCAGGTTCATTGGTTGGTTCTTTGGTCTCAGGTTGTACTTTATCAAGTTCAATTTGTCTATAATTACCCCATTCAGAAAAAAATTCTACCTCTAGAAATTTTCTGAAGCGATCTACGAACACATTTCGATGCTTGGTCTAATAGAACAAATATCCTTTCGTATTTGAAGGATATCCAACAAACCTAAACTTTTTCCCTCGAGGTAAAAACGTATTCTGCTGAGCCACCCTGACATATGCAGGACAGCCCCAAACCTTAACACAATTAAGATTAGGTTTCCTACCGGTTCATATCTCATACGGAGTCGTAGGAACAACTTTAGAAGGAATCTTATTCAAAAGATGAGGGGCATTTAAAAGAGCATAACCCAATAAGTAATAGGGCAAATCTGTAAAACTCAACATAGATCGGACCATATCCAATAATGTTTGATTTCTCCTCTTTGACACTCCATTATGTTGCGGAGCACCAAGAGGAGTATATTGAGCGAGAATCTCATTCTCCTTTAAATAATCACTGAATTATCCACTCATATATTCACCTCCTCGATCCGATCGAAGCCATTTAATATATTGCCCAATTTATTTTTCTACTTCGTTTCGGAATTCTTTGAATTTTCAAAGGTTTCTGATTTATGTTTCATCAGATAAATATAACCGTACCGTGACACATCATCGGTAAAGGTAATGAAGTATGAAAAATCACTATGTGCAGCCTGATTCATAGGACCACATACATCAAAATGTATGAGCTCCAATAAGTCAGTGGCTCGGTGTCCCACAACCAAAAATGGGGCTTTGTTCATTTTACCCTGAATACAAGATTCACAGGTTGGATAAGGTTCAGTGGTGAGATCTGGAATCAAACCATTCCTAACTAACTGGGTTAGGTGTTTCATGCCTATATAACCTAACCTCATATGCCAAAGTTCAATATTATTTATATCAGATAATTTACGTTTATTAATTCCAGTATTCAAGATATCTCGAGAAGTGTGCAAAATATAATGACCATGCTCATTTGGACAAATAAGGATATGAATATTAATTCTATCATATAAATACAAGGAACATTTCTTAATATTTATTTGATATCCCTCTGTATCTAATAGAAAAAGTGATATAATATTTGCTACGCATCCCGGTACAACATAGTAGTCATGCAGCAAAAGTCTCCCACTGGGTAAGGAAATCTCGCATAAGCCCACTGCAATCACATCCAGAGAGTCACCACTCCCGAACCGTAATTGTATCTCTCCAGATTTCAACTGTCTATTTTCCTTCAGCACCTGCAATGAATTGTAAATGTGAACAGGACAAGAAAAATCTAAAATCTAACTAAATGTGACAGCTTCACAAGCTAATGAGATATCAATAACGGAAAAAATAAAAAATACCTGATGTCGATGCTTTTTCCTTCCTGGTCTGGGCAAGGTAGTCAGGACAGTTCCTCTTCCAGTGCCCGACCTTCTGACAGTGGTGGCACTTGTCTTCAGAAGCTCTCTTGGCTTCGCTACCTTAGCTTGCAGAGGAACATTGAAACTTTTCTTCTTATTTCCTTTCGTCTTCTTCCCCTTCGCCTTGGAATGGGAAGAGTAGTAGAAAGTGAAGTGGGCTTCAGAATGCGAGTCGGCACTCCCTTCTTCAATTCGTCCTCCGCTATTGAGAAGATCCTATGCAATCATGGTAGTGAAGTGAAAAATTTTTTTTTCCCGTTCTTAATTGAAGAAATAACCAAAACTGGCGATAACGACACTGGGAGCGAACTAAGAATGACACTCCGTACCCAGAGATCATTGAGAGTGAACACTAAAACCTCAATTGCTCGATCAGATCGATCAAGTGAAACATATGTGTGCTCATACCTGTCCCTCTGTAAAGGTAAGTAGAATGGAACAATTCCTTGCTACTATGTAAAACAATAATGTTCTTGGTTCATGAACGATTCAAGAGTTGCCATCATGCTATATGCATCAGGCTGTTAGTGTTCCTAGAACATGCCAAGGATCTAATAAGCAAGAAAAGGTGTTCATAAATTCAAAATAAGTTGCGGAATTACTTACATTGAATGGATTTGAGCTTTTAAAATTTGAGAAGAGATCTCCAAGATCCAAGCTTTAAGTGATGATTCCAACTTCTTGAAGTAGTTTCCTATCACCTTAGTTGATTTCTCCAAGTGCTAGCTTTGTTGATTTTGCAACAAAATCAAAGAGAAGAGGAAGGAAGAGGCTCACGCCCATTGAGAGAGTATTAGGTTTCATTCCAAAATGTGTACAAGTGTGTAGAAGTGAAGAGAGAGAGAAGGCTTTTTGGTTTTGTTAAAGGGTTTTACCCTTTTACCCAAAACCATGTAGTTGGGGTAATTTGGTTTCACCTAAACCAAGTGGTTGGAAAGTAAGTGGTTTTGGCATAAATGCCAACAACTTTCCAACCACCACTTCACATGTGTGACATGTGTGAAGTGGGCCCCACCATTTGAATTCAAAACTCAAAATGTCTCTACGAACATTTGCCGCGGCTCGGTTCCGTTTAATCCGATTAAACGAACTTTCGTCGCTAAATAATTAAATCTAATTTAATTAAATAACGATGCCTCGCAAATATATTACGAACGTCGTTTACGAATTAATTCTAAATTAATTCGTTCGTTCGTATTAAAGTCCGACTTTAATTTCGTAATGAAATCCAATTCATATTAATATATCCGATATATTAATTTTAGCCCATACGAATAAATTAAATAGAAAAATCAAATTTAACTATTAAATTTATCTTACCGATTAATTCCAAATTAATCGCGTTCTCTCTCTTCCGAACACATTTAATCCCAGATTAAATAATACCTCAATTAATCCCAGATTAATTTTCTCCATCTTAATTAATCCAGATTAATTCTCTCTCTTAATTAATCCCAGATTAATTCTAATTTAAATCAACTGTCATCGGTGAATCTTTGGGAAGCGACCCAAGAGATCCCTGGATATGTTGGCAGTAAATACGGTCATCGGATTATCCGAATACGTGCGTACCTCGTACCACGTGCTTACCGATTTACAAGACATGGTTGGCTTCTAGCAAAGCACCGTGCCTACCCAATTCTCCAGAAATATTCTTACTGGAATATATAATCTATGTCAGGCGTAGTATAGTAGTATACGTAGTATTGCGATTGCGATCCAGTATCGAATGTCACGTGCTAGGCCTGGGGCTGGAATGTGTCTGCCCCGTACGAAGCACATGTCGGATGTCTGGTAACTAGTCTCTATAATCGGATGAACATGACCTAGTTAATCATCCCGATGACTGCAGTACTTAAGAGCACTAGTTCCGTATCCTACGTGACATCATCTCCACTATGACTGGAGTGATACTTCCGTCTTGACATCACACCCAATACACTACGATTCTCAATATACCCAGCAGAGGCGTACACAGAACCGGTTAAAGCCCTGGACGACCAAAACTAAAGCATACCGATTGTCGCAAGTATTAGCGGTGCAAGTCTCAGGTTAAGACCAAATACACCTACCCTGATTTCGGACTTCCATAGACACATAGTCATACTACCAATGGAATTCCGAGGGGTCTATCCAGAGCGAAGCTGTTTTCCGTACCATCGGTAAAACACAACCTCCTATTACACTTGCATGAGTATCCTATACCCAAATATATGAGAACTATGCCGTTATGATCTCACATAACGCGCACAAGTGTAATACTAGTCTATTCCGCATTATCGATGTCCAGTCTCGATAATACTACGACTAGGGATATTTAATGATTAATCCTTCGAGGACTGATACTGTCTCATATCATCTCAATCCAGGAACTAATCATAGGGACCTCCTATCATTTATACATCTAGGTGATCTAATCACAAATGATAAGAGTGCAATCTCCTTGTCACATAGTTAATTTGTACAACAACACCATGATCTGTACAAATAGTGACGCTATGGGTCATAATTGTCCAACAATCTCCCACTTGGCCTATAGCCAGTCACTCGAGTGTCTTACACCCGAACTATGTACGGTTCGCTCAAACTGCTGAGGAAAGGCTTTCGTCAGCGGATTTTTGTATGATTATCGTCTGATGTAATTTATTCGATCATCACATCGCCACGATGTATGATCCGAACGAATCAGATGAATAGTCGAAGTATATATCTGGATCGTTGATGAGACCATTAATTCTTTAGCTGTGCTGACGCCTAGCTCAGCTGCTAACAGAACTATATCTAATCTAATTAGATTTATCGTCGACCCAAATGGCTTCTATTGCTGCCTCAGCAGCAGCAATAACCGCATTTGTTGTTTATTCGGTAACAGCATCTTGCTTGGAAGATTTCCAGCTTACTGTACCGTTATTCAAACTGTATAGTACCGTTTAGTGACTTAAAGTCGTTTTTATCGTTAGGAAACTTGCCGCTGTGATCCCAGTCACTTCAAGTTCTCATTCTCCATAGATTAAGACATCATCCTTAGTTCTCTAAGATACTAACGGATGTTCTTAATATCAATCCAGTGACTATCACTTGGATTGACCTGTTTGTGAATCCATATGCTCAAAGCATATGAGACACCAGGTTGCGTACATTTTTCAATGTACGAGTTCTCGCAGAGTGTCAAAACCTTAGATCTAACTCAGTAGATCTTTATTCCTAGAATAAAGGTTGTTACTCCCAAGAATTCTACGGAGAATTTTCATGAAAGCCAAGCTTTCACCGATTGTAATATGGGAATATCATTTCCAAGAAATGACATATCATCATTAATAGGACATCATTGTCAGTGCGCTCCCACTAACCTCCTTATATACACAAGAATCATATTCGTTTTGAATCAAATCATACACCATTATGATTACATCAAAACGATAGTTCCAAGAACCCAATGCTTACTTCAATCCATACATGGATCGAATAACCTGCAAACCTTGTTTGCTAGTTTTGGTACGACAAAACCGTCAGGATGTATAAACATCCTCCAAAAAGGTTTCCTTTTCAGGAAAGCGATTTTCCCGTTCAGCTGCCATATTTCATAATTGAAACATGCAGCATCAGCAAGCATTATCCAAATGGATTTAACGTGGCAACAGGTAAAAGATTTCGTTGTAATCAACACAATGTTGATAACGATACCTTTCCGCTACAAGCCTAGCTTAGTACGTTGGTATGTTGCCATCCACGTATGTCTTCCTTGAAGACCTATATAGTACCAATAGGCACAATGCCTTGCGGTACAACAACTAGTGTCCAAACATAGTTGATATACATGGAATCCATTTCGGACTCATGGCACTTTGCCATAATAGGGAGTCGATACCTTGTATCACTTCCTCATACGTAGTCAGTTCGTATTCCTCAATAAGATTGACATCTTTATGAGGTGAGATCAGAAACCCATACCCAGGTTGTTTTCTGACTCTCTCCGCTCTACGCGGTTCTTGTTGTATTCGAAGATTACTGGTACAGTTTCATCCTTGATGAACTGTTTGTGTTCCATTAAGGACTTGGTGCCTTGAATAGTATTACTCCGATTTTCATCGAGTTTTACTATCCTCCCACTTACCACTGCATATCGGTATTCCTCTTAGGAAAACCGCATGGCGAGCAACAATTAAATTGTTCTGTGAGTGAGTTGTATAAGTACTATACTTTGGTTTCCCTAGGATAACCTACAATTGGCACTTGTCCAATTTGGGTTCTAGTTTGGTATCATCCAAACATATGCCCAGCATCCCAAATCTTCAGGAGTGAGAAACCCAGTTTCTTTCCTGTTCATATCTAATATGAAATCTGTCAAACAGTTTCATGGAACCTTATTCAAAATAAGTATTGCACTGTTAAATGCTTATCCTTTGAAGGAAAATGGTAGCTCAGAGCGACTCATGATTAACCTTATCATGTCCAACAAATTCGGTTTCTCCGTTCGGACACACCGTCAAACTGACGTGTTCCGGAGGAGTCCTCATTGAAAGAATACTATACTCTTTCAAGTATATGAGAAACTTACTGCTTAAGTATTTTCATCATGGTCAAACCGTGATGTTTTAATACTTTAGCCGATCTGTTCGTCTATTTCGTGTCGAAACTCTAAAAGTTTCTGATGTGTTCAAAAGAAAGACACATAACCATAACGCGATGCCACATCGTAAGGTCACGAAACATTCATATCCACCTCTAGCCTAGCTAGACATGGGCCCACTTACGTCACTATGAATAGGGCTAACAGATCGGTGGTTCTTATGCACTTTCACCAAGAAAAGGTATTTTAGGTACTTTACCTAATAAACTAGATTCGTAGACTTTATTTGATGGAATCAAATCCGTCCTAGTATCCACTCTTCAAAAGTGTGGATATACGAGTCTTGTTTAATTGTGTCCCAGACAACACTGCCACAAATAAGTCTCATCTGATCAAATCAGTTTGAGCTATTTGTTTGTCATGTTATATGTTTGAGATTTATTTATATTCAAAATATAAATACTGTTATTCACATCTAATGTGTTTATCTCAATATCATCTTTATATAATAAAACACTTTAGTGTTCTAGAATATAAAGGTACACTCGCAACGAGTTATACTCGATATAGAGATAATGTTTCTAGTCAAACTAGTTATATTATAACAGTTTCCTAATTTAAGTACACACCAAAAGGTAGTTCCTAAACTTAGGTATCTGCGGTTGAAACAGCGATTGTCGTCCCGTTTCTGATTCGCAGATTAATCTCAACTGAAGTCAGTATCCTGCTCACAGCAGATTCTGCACATCAATGCATATTTATGTATCACACTAAGTATCTAAAATCCAATTTTAATACTAGTAGTGAACATATTTATGACAAACATATTTGAAGTCAGAACCTTGTCGTCTTCTATTCCTTCATGTCTGCTTTGTCCATACGGCAGTCATGCTTCAATGACCCCGTTTGCCACAAGTTAGGCAGACATCTTGGGATATGTCATTTATCTTCCTAGAAGATTATAATGATTTTGCCTTTGCCCTTTTCATATTCCAGAAGTCTTTGGCCAAGCCTTGGCCTCTAGAATATCGAAGTAGGGTGCGCCTTGCGCTTCTTGCCTTATTGCAAACTTTGACTTTGGTCTCCTTGAGAATAGTCATTAACTCTCCAAGAGTTGTTTATTGCAATTCAATACTTCTAAGATCTAAGAATAGATCTATGAAGATCCTTCAATTTCATTATCATACTTTAAGGATCTAATCCTTACTTCTGATTAAGAAATTAAGGAGTCATTATGGCAAGCGTAATGGATTAAGCATTAAAGTTATCATCACATGAATCTTCCAAAGATCATGCTCTACTATTTGCTTAACTCTGGGCTTAGGCCTAAGATGTTATTTTAATCAAATAAAGTAATTAGTTTCAGGACTATCCTGAAATTTATTCCCAATTTGAAAATTAAAGTCGTTTAAAACATTTTCCCTAGGATAATGTTTTAAACATTAATCTTTCTTTAATTGATTCTAATAGTCCAACTATTTAATCAACGATTTCAGGTACAATTTAATGTAATGATTACTATAGTCTAACTATATAACTTATTACAATTTTATTAGTTAAAATCAAATATATATTGATTACTATAATCCAATTATATAATCCAATACATGATTAGTAAAATCCAAATATATTGATTACTATAATCCAATTATATAATCAAATATAAATGAGAGGTAAAATTCAAATATATTGATTACTATAATCCAATATATAATCACTATAAATGAAGTAGTTGAATACAGTCCAACTGTTTAATTAAAACAACAATAAATATTAGTCCAACTAATATATAATTTATTTGACGAATGATATTTGATTGAGCGCGTATGGCAAGTAACTAAACGAATATTGCAAATCTAATACTTGAAGGGGTTATTTAGGGGGTGTCCGGTAACGCAGCGGAAGCGGGTGAAAATCCGATTTTCAGATTTCAAAACTTTTTTCTCGGATTATTAAATAAACATATTTATTTAACATTCCAATAATCAAATTATGAAAATAAATTCAATAAAACATTTTTAGGTGAATTTACCGAAATACCCTTGCTTTGTATTTTTGTCCGTTTTAGTCCGAAATTGATCCAATCAATTTTGAATGATTCTAAATCATTTCTAAGATGAACTTATGATGTTCAAAACATCAAAACACCAAAGCAACCAAAATCCCCAAATATTGATGCCAAAGCCGAATGCACCATAAGGTGCCTAAATTGACCATTTGGTCATTTCATGCTTCAAAACTCATCCAAATGAAATCCAATCAACATGAAACTTTGCATGCATCATATACACACCCAAATGCTCAACATATATGAAAACCCCCAAATTTGGAATTAGTTAAAAACCCTAATTTATCAATTTCATCAAATTGGACAAATTAGACCAAATACATTAAATCAATTACTTCAATCATCATTCTTCCATCCAATCCAAGTCTCAACACAATGAAACAACTCAAGATCAAATCTAGGTTATTTAAGAGTGGGTCAACAACTCTAGAATAGCAACATGGTTTCATAAACCTTAAAAGAATACATATAACTACAATAGTTACATCCTTTGTTCATCATACATGCTTTACATTTCACCAAACTTTCCATCAACAAAAACGCAAAGACAAAGAAAGAAATAACCTAAGGATATCATATATGGAAGCCTAGATCCTAAGGAACAATTTCCTTACTAATAGTAAGTTGGAGAAAACTTACTAAAATCAAGCTTTCCTTGTTTTTTTCTTTTCTTTCTCAAGCTTCTTAAGTTCCTTCAATGGTGTTTTTCTTTTGTGAAATGTGTATTAGGTTAAACTAAATGAAAAAGCAATGAAAACAATTTATACTTGTCAAATTTTAGCCTTGGCCGAATTATACACAAGCATATACAACAAATTTTCATTTCAATTTCATTTCAAATGCATTTAGTCAACTTTATAAATATCTAAAACTTTATGGATATTTATTTTGGTCAAAAAATGCAACTAACATCATTAACTTTAAATATCCTAACATAAGATATTTATTTTAATTAATTTAATCATTTAACAATTAAATAATCAATTAATTAATCAAATACAAATATATTAAATATGTGTATAATATTTACATTAAATATTAAAAACATATATTCATTTAGGATAAAAGTCAAATAACTCATTTTGACTATTAATTAATGTGTATTTAAATTAATCAAGTATTAAATGTAAATACACAATAATTAGGCAAATGACTATCTAGTCTCTTTAGCATGTATCTTGCGTTTAACCATTAAACGACTTTATAAATAATCAATATTATTTATTTATGTTGCTCTAGTGCTCAACGAGTATGTTTCATTATTGAGACTCTCTAGGTTCAGGTATATCCGTCACGAAATCAAATTCGTGTCCATAATCTATCCACCCGTAGATTATGACGATCACGGATAATCTCGCTGAACCATACACAGGTCGAGGCTCATCGCAAATGTATAATTCCTCCGTCACAGGTATCCGGATAATCCCAGAGATATAGATTATAACGTCAAATCTCTATCGGGATTATCCAGTCGACTATTCTATTAGCAATCTCAAAAAGAATGTTTAGAACTAGCTTCTAAACTTACCACGGGCCCATGGTTTTATCTGATTGCTAATCATATGGACTATCTATGCTCTGGTACACAGAACTGACGGATCCTATCTTGATACACATAGGACACCCTGAGGATCTATCTACACCCAACGAACAGGCGGAGGTCTGATCTAAATAGATCGGTGACGTGACTGCCGTCTAAGTGTAGAAGATGTCTCATGTGCCCACAATGGCATCTCAAGTCTAAGAATCACAAGTGCTACTCAACCCAAGAAGATTCTTATTGACGCTGGTGTACCATCCATTAAGAATCTTCGGTGAGTCGTTCAGTGTTTATCCACTATAAACACCTACACGTCTATACTAGTCTCCAAGACTTATGGTTCATTGAGAAACCATTGGAATCATATATTCCAGTATACGACATGTACCGGTCTCAACGGGTTTACTATACTGACCAAGTAGTGTAAACCTTGACCAGGAACTGTCTGAGAATGACAACGTCATGATACGACTCAATGTCCGTTGCGACGCTTTTGCAACTGTATCATGACTAATCATTCTAAGGTCATTACGTCTTTACCATATAAAAGATTAGATTATATTATAGAAACTGCATATATTATTACTGATAATAACGTTTTACAGAAGTATTAAACAAAATACAACCGGGAATTGGCGCTCTGAGCACCAACCCCTACAATACTTGCCTCCCACTATTTTTCGGCGAGCCTCTAACCCTCTGTTGAGTACTCGGGAAAACCTAGTTTCTAGTAGGCTAGGATCCCGTTAAAAACACACAATCTTGACTTTGGCCAACAAATTGTATGATACTTAACTAGGTAGATCTCTAAGATCAATTGGATCTCATCCAATTCCTAGATCCAGTAGGTGGACATCCAAGTCTGAAACATATATCTTATATAGCCAATATATCAATATATTACCTAACCTTTTTCCTCTGAATCAACTAAGCCTTGGCTTTGGCAAACAAAACTTAATGATCCCAGTTAAGCGAAACCCATTGACATGGAAAGTTTCGTAATCAATGTCGATGGACAAGAAGTGATCTTGACTTTGGCCAACAAATCACGACTTGGAAAGACACCAATATGGAACAAAACTCTCATGATTCAAACACATCCGCAATTGACAAAGGTCTTGACTTTGGCCAACAAACCAATGCCAACTTTGGATCTTGAGTAAGAATCACTCAACGGAAGGAAAAACGCTAATATGTTTTGAGGGTTTTTCGCGTGCAAATTGGCAACCAATTTATTATCTTTGTTAAGGTCTCATCATCATACACCCTTAAACATGCATTCTAAATACATAATAAAGCGCGTATATAAATAAATAAATTAAATGATATACGGATGGATATGTCACAAATTGTTCCTAGAAAAATCACTTCATTTCCTCTCCCGGCTAGAACTATTCTAACTTCTACCCAATAACATAATACAATAAAGAAACCTCATTTACATTGAGGGGAGGGGGAATAGGTGAGAAGAGAAATACAATGAGAGAGGAGATAAAAGGCTGGACACGTAGGTCCAATTTAATAAATTCTAACTTATTACAACAATTTCCAAAACTACATTGCCCTTCTAATATCCATCTGATATACATTATTCATACAACACATTCATGTATTCATACAAATCATGTTATTCAATCAATCTAATCCAATTAATTAATCTTTGAATTAATGATAATCCAATGTTCAAACAACGATTTGATTTGTGTGAGTCAAACTCGTTTAAGAATAAATACTCAAAGTAAGTATTCTTGATTATATTGAACTACAACTTTAAATCCAATTTATTTGTATTCAATACTAATTCAAATTAAATATATACACTTACTTATAAGCCTTAAAGACTTGGATTCCAAATCCAATCTTAATGGGTCTCAAAGGCCCAATAACATCCAATGTCAATTCAATTAAAGTACAATGGGCTTTTAATTGATTCTTAAGGCATGGGCTTTGGCCATAATGGATCAAACCCAATGTGTAAAGGCCCAATATGAATCACCCTATTGCCAACAAATCAATTTAGGCCCATTAGGCCCAATTAAATTCTTTAAAGGGCCAAGTGATGTATTTGGACCTTATGGAATTGGTTTTGAGCCCAATTGGATCCA